>JBBPUL010000103.1:0-38713 GCA_038094675.1 Spongispora temasekensis
ATATATTTAATATTGTCAAATAAATATATCTAAGAACTCATTTGTGAATATTCACTGAGCATATAATATCTGCCAGGGATTATCTACCCTTATCTAGCATTATAATCTCTTTAAAATTTTCCTGATGAGTCATTGTCAAATGCTGCAAGGCTCGAGTGTGCATACTGGAGAGTGAATTGGCAGATGTTACCCAGGTATGATTTGACTTGCACATCTCACCTAATTGACATTGCTGACAATAAGATTAGGCTACATTATCGTATGAGGGATTCAAAAGGATACATGCTATACTACATAGTTTGGGGTGTTACAAGGAAGCATTTAGCACATTCAAGATGATGCTTTCAAACATTAAGGAGTCATCCCATCAGCAAATCCATGGTGGGTTTGGATAATTTTACATCTGAGTAAAAAATAATTGAATAAATATTTTTTTTATTTGTATAAGATATTCTAGATTGACTAATTAAACAATGCATTAAAATAAAAGCTGAATGTAATAAAGTATAAATATTTTTATTAATCTTGTATTTTTAATATTAAAATTATATATATTATTTTTACTTACAGCTAATTCTGGGTAATATTTACTAATTAATTTTATATAATTAATATTTTCCATAATATTATTAGAATTATAAATTTAAAGGAAATTTTATATTATTAATAATATTATTATCGATATATTTATTAACCATATTATTATTAATTTGATTTACATTATTTAATTTGAATTTTTATTTAATTCAGATTGTGTATCTAATTGTTCTTTTGTTACATTTACTAAATCTAAAGAATTGTTTAAAGTTTGGTAATTTTTTATTTGTTTACTATAAACTTGTAAATTATTTAGTTTTCTTCTGAAAAGTTTCATTTTAGTTTTAGAACTATTTTTAAATAAATCATCAAAATTATCTATTATATATGAAGGATTATGTATATTTCCTTTATATTTTTGATTCATAGACATAGTTAAAGATAATTTTTGTTTTAAACTTGAATAGAATAAAGGTATCATTTTTCCTATTTTTCTTTGATTATTTTCCATTTTTGATATATTTTAGTTATTTTTCTAACCTAATTTGACATATTCGAAAAAATATAAATAAAGTAATTAATTAAACATATAATAAATTAATTTTTTTAATATAAACTTTATTTACTTATTTAATAATCCATTAAATATTATTAAATTTAATGTTAATATATGGGATACAATATAATATAAAAACTATTAAAATCAAAAGCTGAAAAACTACAAATACTTACTAATTTAAGTACTAAATATAAATTATATATTAATATAATAATTGTATCCTTAATAATATATAATTTATATTATCAGCTCATACTTTTATCTATATAAATTTATTTTTGTTTTTATTATTTATTAAAATTGATAAGGAGGGGATAATAAAATAATAAATATAAAAAATGATATTAAGTAATAATAAAATTATATAATTATTATTATAAGTTATATAATATAGTTGATACAGATGTATGTATTGAATCTAATATTACATTAGGGAATATTCCTAATAAGATTGTAGGTATTAATAAAGTAATTAAAATAATAAATTCTCTTCTATTAATATCTAATACAGTAACATTATTCATATTAGGAGAATAAGTTCCATATGATATTCTATTATATAAGAAAATAGAATAACAAGCAGAGAATACTATTCCTGTAGCTCCTAATGCTGAGATTATAGGGTTTACTTCCCATATTCCAATTAAAGCTAATTGTTCACCTAAGAAATTTAAACTTAAAGGAATCCCAGTGTTACATAATGTAAAGATAAAGAATAAAATAGTGAAAATAGGCATATAAGAAACTAAACCTCTAATATATTTAATAATTCTAGTACCTGTTCTTTCATAAATAATTCCACCAACACAAATAAATAAAGCAGGAGAAACAAATCCATGAGCTAAAGCTAATAAAATAGCACCTTCAATACCTTGGATATTATTAGAGAATAAACCTAAAATAACCACACTCATATGTGCAATACTAGAATAAGCAATAAGAGTTTTAGTATCTTGTTGAATAATTGTAGTTAAAGATGCATAAATTAAAGTAATAATTGCAATAGTTTGAACTAAAGGACCAAAATAATTAGTAGCATCAGGTAAAAAATTAATTAAAATTCTAATATAACCATAAGTAGCAAATTTTAAAATAGTAGCAGCTAATAAAATAGAACCAGCTAAAGGACTATCCGCATGAGCTCTATATAACCAACCAGTGAAAGGCCATAATGGAGTTTTAATTGCAAAAGCTAAGAAGAAAGCCAACCACAATAATTTTTGTGCATCAGCATTTATATCAACTAAAGATAATAACTGGAAATCAGTAGTACCAGCTAAATTAAAAATTTGTAAAATAGCTAATAACATAAATAAAGAACCAAATAATGTATATAAGAAAAATAAATTAGCTGATCTAAATCTAAATTCTCCTGATCCGTATACAATAATTATAATAAATAATATAGGTAAAACACTTTCAAAGAATATGTAAAATAATAATAAATCTAATACTAAAAATAAAGCTAATTGTAAAGTTTCTAAAACTAAGAAAGCAATTAAAAAGAATTTTAAGTTAGAATTAATATTATAAGCATTAGAAATAATAGCAATAGGTGTAATGAAAGTAGTTAATAATACAAAATATAAAGATATTCCATCAACACCAAAATTTAAATGTCCAAAAGTCAAATAATCAAATTCTGAAACAAATTGAAACTGAGTAGTATTAGAATCAAAATTTAACCATAAGAAAATAGAAATTAATAAAGTTATTAATGAAGTAATAATTGCAATAGTTCTCATTTTTGATTGACTATTTATTGTATTTTCTTGTATTGTTAAAATAAATAGAGAACCTATTAAGGGAGTTATTAATAATAATGTTAACATTAATTTTGTATATTTTTTTGTTGTGTGTCTTATTGTTATTTCCTATATGTAATTTTGTTTAAGTTTATTTTCTTTTTAATTAATAAAAAAAATTAAATTAAATAAAATGGATAAATATTAAAATAGAAATTAATGTTTATAAGATAAGCTAGGCAATAAAGAAAAGAATAAAGCTGAAACATAGATAACAATTAATCTAAATTCAGATATAATAGTAGTATCGAATAATAAAGGTGCGAATATTAAGAATACTAATGATAATATTCCTATAGTAATGTATAAAGAATAAGTAGTAATAACACCAGTATCTAATTTAGCAATATTATTAGCAGTATTTTCTAAAACAGAAGCTAATCCATAAGGACCTAATAATTCAATTACACCTCTATCTAATACTTTAGATATTGTATTACCTGTTATTAATCCAGCTGATATTATATAATAGTTATAAATTACATCAAAGAAATATTTCCCATTAAGGAAAGTATAAAATTTTCTACCTAAAGAAAAATCAGTTAAATTAACAATAAATTCAGGATATACATGATATAAGAATATTGCACTTATAGCACCGAATATTGATAATAAAGTAGGTAATAATTTTATTATTATAGGTAAACTAAATTCAGCTTCAATAATAGAAATATTATTAGGATTAATAAAAATAGAATTAGCAAAGAAATCGGAACCAAGCCCAACAAATAAATCAGATAAAACAAATCCAAAGAATATACTAAATAAAGCTAACAAAAATAAAGGTAAAATAACAGCAAAATTAGATTCATGAGAATTTAAATAAACATTTTTAATACCATTTGGTACAGTTAAGAATACTAAACTTATTAATCTGAATGAATAAAAAGCTGTTAATCCTGCAGTTAAACTCCCTAATATATAAGCATATATTCCTGAAAAACTATATTGTCCATAAGCTAATTCAATAATTAAATCTTTACTATAGAAACCAGTTAACCATGGAGTAGCTAATAATGATAAAGATCCAACTAACATAGTTGTATAAGTAAATGGTAAAAATTTTATTAAACCTCCCATTTTTCTAATATCTTGTTCATCTGCAAAACTGTGTATTACGGCTCCAGCACCTAAGAATAATAATGCCTTAAAAAAAGCATGATTTATTACATGCATTAAAGCTACATTATATTGACTTAAACCTACAGCCATTACCATATATCCTAATTGAGATATTGTACTGAAAGCGATTATTCTTTTTAAATCATTTTGTACTAATCCACAAGTAGCTGCAAAGAAAGCTGTACTTGCACCTATTAAAGTTATTATTAATAAAGCAGTAGGACTAAATTCTAATATAGCAGAAGATCTAATTAATAAATATAATCCAGCTGTAACTAGAGTAGCAGCATGTAATAAAGCACTAACAGGAGTAGGAGCTTCCATAGACCCAGGTAACCAAGAATGTAAAGGTATTTGAGCAGATTTAGCCATAGCTCCCATTAATAATAATAAACTTATTATTGTTATAGCTGTTTCATTCATATAAGGTGCTAAACTAAATATTGTTGAATAATCTACAGATCCAAATAAAGCAAATAAAGCAAAAAATCCTATACTTAACCCCATATCACCTACTCTATTCATAGTTAAAGCTAAAATAGCAGCTTTATTGGCTTGAATTCTAGTAAAATAATAATTAATTAATAAATAAGAAACTACTCCAATACCTTCCCAACCAATAAACATTACAAAATAATTAGCTCCAGAAACTAATAATAACATGAAAAAAGTGAATAAAGATAAATAAGAAAAGAATCTTTGATTATGTGGATCTTCAGCTAAATAAGATGTAGTATATATATGTATTAATGTAGATATATATAATACAGGTATAAACATAGATACAGTTAATTGATCAAAATAAAATTCCCATGAAATAGACATAAATTCTGAATCAATCCAATTTAATAAATAAACTGAGACAGGTGAACCACATATTCCTACTTCATAAAATGCTATTGTTGCTAATAAAGAAGAAATACTTAAACAAGTACATGTAATAATATGAGATCCTGTTATACCTATTTTTCTACCCATAAATCCTGATACAAATGAACCTAATAAAGGAAAAATTAATATTGATAAATACATTTTTTTAAGATCTTATAGATATATTTCCTCTTAATCTATAAAAAGCTACTAATATACTTAAACCTATTACTGATTCTGCCCCTGCTATTGAAATTATATATATACTGAACGTTTGACCTATTGTATCATCAAATCCAAATGAACTTATTAAAACTAATAAAGTTACAGCAAGTAACATTATTTCTATAGCTATAATCATTAAGATTATATTTTTTCTATTTAAAATAAATCCTAAAATACCAATTAAAAATAATAATATTGATAAATTCATAAGTTATATTTAAAAGCTTTATTTCCCTTAAGAACATTTAATAAATCTAATTAATTATAAATTAAATTTTTTAATAATTAAAAATATTTTTATTTATATTTATAATCAATTGAAAAAGTAAAATTTATTACTTTTTAAGTTTATTTTCTTATTAAAATTTCGAGGGATTAAAATAAAAAAGTATATAATAAATTATATTGATTTAATAGTAAAATTTAAAGGTATAATCTGATATAATAAATTTAATAGTCTTATTTTAATAAATTTTATTATAATCCTCCCCAATAATATACTGCAATGAATAAGAATAACCAAACTATATCAACAAAATGCCAATATAAAATAGCTGATTCACATCCTTGATGATGAGTATTAGTTATATGATAATTTATAGTTCTAACTAATTGTACTAAAATAAAAATAGTACCCACTATAACATGAATACCATGTAAACCAGTTGAACAAAAGAAAACACTTCCAAATACAGAATCTGATATTGAAAATGATGCATTAGCATATTCTAAATATTGTAAGAAAGTGAAAAGTACAGCAAATAATACAGTTAATTCTAATCCTCTTAAAGTATCTTTTCTGTTTCCATTTATTAAAGCATGGTGACCATAAGTTACAAAAGCACCTGAAGATACTAATAATATTGTATTTAATAATGGTATTGCAAAAGGATTTAAAGGAGTTATTCCTTGTGGTGGCCATACTCCTCCTATTTCAATTGAAGGAATTAAACTAGAATGGAAGAAAGCCCAGAATATACTTAAGAAAGCAAATACTTCACTAACTACAAAAAGTAAGAATCCTATTTCTAAACCTTTTTTAACTTGTTTTGTATGATGTCCTCCTAAAGTTGCTTCATTACCTACATCTCTAAACCATAAAGTCATACCACCTAAAGTTGAGATAAATCCTAATTCTAAGATAAGATCACCAGAATAATAACCATGCATATACATTACAGCTCCAATAGTTAAGTTTAATAAAGCAAAACTTAATACTATAGGCCAAGGAGAAACTTCTACTAAATGATAAGGAAAAAATTGAAAATTATGTAATTTCATCATTATAAAATAATTTAACCAAAATTATAAATTTAAAGAAAATAACACCTACGAATATTACATATAATATGGAAATATGGCAAAATATTAGAATTTAATGAAATATAAAACTAATATTTATTTATATTTAAAATAAATATATAATAATATATTACATTTTTATTATAAATATATTAATTTATAATTAAAGAATTTAACACAGTATTACATGTAATAATTTTTTTATATTTAATAAAACAAAAAACACATTATATTTTATGTTTTTAGTAGATTGCTTAAGAATAATATAAATAAATTATATTATATATTACTTTTATATACTTTTTATTGTTTTAAAGAAAATAAAATATTAATAAATAAGTCATAATAAATAAGGAGGGAGTATATATAAAATCTAAATTGAAAAAATAGAGATATATTAAATAATATAGAAATATTAAATAAATATTTATTCTTCTGTAGCTATATCTATTAAAGTATTTTCTACTAAACCAATTACAGGTACAATAAATATAAACCATGCAAAATAGAAGAATGTTGATACTTGTCCAATAAATACAAAAGGTTCATTAGGGTGTTGTGAACCAATCCACATTAAGATGAAGAAATTAAATACAAAGAACCAGAAAGCTACTTTCATAGCTGGTCTAAATTGACTACCTCTTTGTCTTGAAACATCTACAATAGGTAATATTAATAATATTAATAATGATCCAAACATAGCTAATACTCCTAATAATTTATTTGGAATTGATCTTAATATAGCATAAAATGGTAATAAATACCATTCTGGTACAATACTAGCAGGTGTACTCATAGGATTAGCTTCAATATAATTATCACTATGTCCTAATAAATTAGGATAATAGAAAACTAATACAGATAAAGCTAAGAAGAAGAAGAATATAGTAATAAGATCTTTAAACATATAATAAGGGTGAATTGCATATCTATCACCATTTGATGATATACCATTAGGATTATTTGATCCATGTGTGTGTAATGCAATTAAGTGAGCTAAAGCTAAAGCTGCCAATAAAAATGGTAAAATATAATGTAATGAAAAGAATCTATTTAATGTTGCATTAGATACTGAAAATCCTCCCCATATTAATTCTACTAAATCTTGACCAAATACAGGTATAGCACTTAATAAATTAGTAATAACTGTAGCACCCCATAAACTCATTTGACCATAAGGTAATACATAACCTAAGAAAGCAATAGCCATCATTAAGATTAAGATAATAACTCCAATTGACCATGCTAATGTTCTAGGTGTTTTATATGATCCGTAATAAATATTTCTACCAATATGTCCATATACAAAAATAAAGAAGAAAGAAGCAACGTTAGCATGAGTATATCTGATTAACCAACCATTATTAACATCTCTCATAATATGTTCTACACTATTAAAAGCAAAATCTACATGTGGTTGATAATGCATAGCTAAGAAACATCCTGTTAAGATTTGAATTACTAAACAAGTAGCTAATAATGATCCAAAATTCCATAAATATGAGATATTTGAAGGTTGAGGTGAATCTACTACATATGAATTTACTAATCTAAGTAAAGAATGACTTTTAAGTAATCTCATAATAAATTTTTTATAAGTTGAAATTGTAAAATTAAATTTAATAATTAACTAAAATATTAGTAATAATTAAATTAGCAGTTATAAAATTAACTGACTAAAATATAATATTTTTATTATTTATTTTTTTTAATATATTATATTAGAATTAAAAAATATATATTTATTCACTGTAACAATAATTCTTCTTTTATAATATGAATTTAAAAAAGAATTATTAAAATTTTAAGCCCAAGAAGATTTGAACTTCTACGATTATCTCATCAAGATAACATTCTACCATTAAATTATAGGCTTTATTAAAGTAATTGTAGAAATTAAATAATTTTATTAATTTTTGTTTTATACTGATATTTTTTTTTTTAACTTACTTCTTTTAATATTATTTTCTTTATAAATTTTATTTACAATATGGAGGGAGAATTAATAAATTATATTTTATATTACAGAATTTTATTTTTCTATAAATTATTTTTTAATAAAATAAAAAGTTAATAAGGAGCTATATCAAAAGCTATTAATAAACTAGGTACTAATATAATAAAGGCTACAGCTATAGGTAATAAATTAATCCAACATAAAGATATTAATTGATCATATCTTAATCTAGGTAAAGTAGCTCTGAATAAAACAAATAAGAAACAGAATATACATGTTTTTAAACCTAAAATTATTGATTGTAAATTTATATATGATCCATTAACTATTATTTCTGGTAAATTATATCCACCTAAGAATAAAATAGCAGTAATACAACTAAATAAAACAATAGAAGAATATTCAGCTAAGAAGAAAAACACAAAAGGAACAGAAGAATGTTCAGTAAAGAAACCAGCAACTAATTCAGATTCAGCTTCTTGTAAATCAAATGGTGTTCTACTTGTTTCAGCTAAAATAGAAATAAAATAAAATATAAACACAGGACATAAAGGAATAATAAACCATATTGATTGTTGAACTTCAATAATAGTTGAATAATTAAATGAACCTGTTAATAAAATAATTATTAAAATAGCTGAACTTAATATTAATTCATATGATATCATAGCAGCTGTTGATCTTAATGATCCTAAAAAGGCATATTTAGAATTAGCTGACCACCCTGCAAATAATATACCATATACACCTAATGAAGATAAAGCTAATGTATAAAATATTCCTAATGAAAAATCAAATAAGGTTAATCCTTGACCAAATGGAATTATAGCCCATCCCAATAAACTAAATATTAATGTAGATACAGGTGCTAAATAGAATAATACTTTATTAGATTGACTTGGAATTACAGTTTCTTTCAATACTAATTTTAAAGCATCCGCAAAAGGTTGTAGTATACCATAGTAACCTACTACTGTTGGTCCTACTCTTCTTTGATGTGCAGCTAATTGTTTTCTTTCTATTATTGTCATAAAAGCTACTGATAATAACATAGGTAATATTACAACTAATACATCAATTAAATTAATTAAAATATTAATAATAGTCAATAAATAAGTATTTAACATTGAGTTTATAAAAATATATCAAAATCTACCTTTAATTTATTATAAAAATAATAAAAAATAAAATAATTGCAATGTAAATATTTATACTATAAACAATATGATTTAAAATCAAGATTAAATAAAGTTAATATAAATAAGTTAAAAAAATTAATATTAAAAAAATAAATACTAATTATCCCAATATTAGAATAATAAAAATATTTACTTAAATTAATACATTTACACTGTGACAATATTTTAAATCTAATTTAGATTTTTTTTTTAGTTATTCTCTTTTGGACTCGAACCAAAATTAACACTTTAGAAGAATGATGTTCTAACCATTGAACTAAGAGAATTTAATTTATTATTTTAGAGAGTTAAGAAGGAATTGAACCTTTAAATTATTAAACTTTGCAGGTTTACTACAGAACCATCTGTAAACTTAACCCTTAATAAAAATTTTCTAACTATTCTTATAGTATTATTTATTTATATTTTTTTTTTAATATTGTATTTTATTTAATTAAATTAACTACTTTTAGTTAATATTTTTATATTAAATTAATTAATTTTTGTAATTAATATAAAGATAAAAGTGTAGAGATAATTACCTCTACCTTTTAATTTATTAATAACTAAATCTAAATTATTTAAAGTTAGACTATTAGATGACTAAATTTAGAAAAGTTATTAAATTTATATTTAAATATTATAGTAAATACATAAAAAATATTTATTTTAAAATAATTTTAAATAAACCCTAATTATCTCATTTAACGGTAAATATTTTTATTTATCTTATACTTTTTAATATAATTATATTAAATACAGTAGAGATAGTTCATTAAAGAGCCAAATAGAGAAGAAACATATAATACATATGCCACAACTTATACCATTTTATTTTGTAAATCAATTATCTTTTGCTTTATTAGCTATAATTTATTTAATTTTTATTATGTCTAAATCTGTTTTACCTTATTTTACATTACAACAAGTAATAAGAGTATATATTACAAAATTAGCTAATAAATAATTAATAAATATCAAATAACTAAGTAAAAGTAAATATCTTAATCTAATGAAGAAAGTAATTCAATTACTATTTTACAAGATCACGTTTATTTTTTTTTACATTAATTTTTTGCATATATACAGCTAAAACTTAACCTAATGATTTAAAATTATTCGTGTGAGAAATAATTATTTATCTATCTCCCCCTTCCTTATTGTACTAATTTATTATTCCTAATTATTATATAACTTTTTTAAGTTTCTTTAAAAGAGTGAGTTAAGTAATTTTAATAAAAAATTTAAATAATTAAATAATATTAATTTTATGTATTTAAATGGTAGAAGATGAACTGGATTAATCGCTCCCTTTGGGTGGGAGAAGAAGCGTGTTCGAGTCGCGCCTACCATATAATAAAAAAAAAAAATTGTTCTTAATTATCAATATATATAGTGATATTTATAAGGTGTTATGGCAGAGTGGTTATTGCGGGGTACTGTTAATACCTTATTCAGAGGTTCAATTCCTCTTGACACCTAAATTTTCATTAATAAAATAATAAATAAATAAAACTAAAAGAAGTGGATACATTAAAAAATATTACTTTGCAAACATGTTGAAATTTTGGTAAACAATCTCCTCTTAAGCAGGAGTGGAAGTAATTCCTTAAGAGTTCGAGTCTCTTTGTTTGTAAAATGTTTCAATGATAGTGTTCCTTTAATATATAATAACATATTATATATTTACTATGCGATATAGTGTAAAGGTCTGCACGACAGTCTCATGAACTGTAAGTTTTGGTTCAAACCCATAATTCGCACACTTAAATTTACCAGGTCTTTTAGTATAATGGTTAGTACATTATCCCTTCACGATAATAGTACCAGTTCGAATCTGGTAAAGACTACAAAGAAATAACTTTAATTACTTAATTTTAGTATAAGTATAAACAGAAACAGAAACAAAATAATATAAAAACTTTCATATTTTACCTAATTATAGGAATAGTAATCATTTGGAAAGATAAGGCAATTGCTAATTGTTCTGGGGCAACTCTTGGGTGTTCGAATCGCCTCTATTCCGATATAATATATATAAAAGAATATAAAATAAATAATTTTATCATAATTATTAAAAAAAATATAAATTATTTATTAAAAAAAGGGCTTAATTGGTTTGTTTTTATTATTAAAAACTTTAAATAGGAAAAATTTAACTTTGAATTGGTTATTATCTACAAATGCTAAAGAAATTGGAACACTTTACTTAATTTTTTCAATATTTGCTGGTATGATAGGAACAGCATTTTCTGTTCTTATTAGAATGGAATTAATGTCTCCAGGAGTACAAATATTAGCAGGAGATCATCAATTATTTAACGTAATTATTAGTGCTCATGCTTTCATAATGATTTTCTTTATGGTAATGCCTGGATTAGTAGGAGGATTTGGAAATTACTTATTACCTGTACAATGTGGAGCACCAGATATGGCTTTCCCTAGATTAAATAATATTAGTTTCTGGTTATTACCGCCTTCATTAATCTTATTATTATTAAGTTCATTAGTAGAACAAGGAGCAGGAACAGGATGGACAGTATATCCACCATTATCCTCAATACAATCACATTCAGGTGGTAGTGTAGATTTAGCTATCTTTAGTTTACACTTAGCTGGAGTATCTTCATTATTAGGAGCTATAAATTTCATAACAACAGTATTAAATATGAGAACTAATGGAATGAGTTTACATAAATTACCTTTATTCGTATGGGCTATATTTGTAACAGCTATATTATTATTATTATCATTACCAGTATTAGCTGGAGCTATTACTATGTTATTAACAGATAGAAATTTTAATACTAGTTTCTATGATCCAGCAGGAGGTGGAGATCCAGTATTATATCAACATTTATTCTGGTTCTTTGGTCATCCTGAAGTATATATTTTAATCATACCTGGTTTTGGTATTATTAGTCATATTGTTTCAACTTTCTCAGGTAAACCTGTGTTCGGTTATTTAGGTATGGTTTATGCTATGTTCTCTATTGGTATCTTAGGTTTCTTAGTATGGTCTCATCATATGTTTAGTGTAGGATTAGATGTTGATACTAGAGCTTACTTTACTGCTGCTACTATGGTTATTGCCGTTCCTACTGGTATTAAAATCTTCTCTTGGTTAGCTACTTTATATGGTGGTAGTTTAAGATTTACTACACCTTTAATCTTTACTTTAGGATTTATAGCTTTATTCACAATAGGAGGTTTAACAGGAGTAGTATTATCAAATGCTAGTTTAGATATTGCATTACATGATACTTACTATGTAGTTGCTCACTTCCACTATGTATTATCAATGGGAGCTGTATTTGCCTTATTTGCTGGATTCTATTATTGGGCACCTAAAATCATAGGTAGAACTTATAATGAATTCTTAGGTAAAGTTCATTTCTGGACATTATTTGTTGGAGTAAATTTAACATTCTTCCCTCAACATTTCTTAGGTTTAGCTGGAATGCCTAGAAGAATACCTGATTACCCTGATGCTTTCGCTGGATGGAATGCTATCTCTAGTTTTGGTTCATTAATCTCTGTAGTTGCTACTGTATTATTTGGTTATATTATATATGATATTTTCGTAAATGGAAAAGAAGTAAATAATAATCCTTGGGCTATCCCTGCTTATTTCACATCATTATCACAATATGATACTGAAGCTGAATCAGCTAATACATTAGAATGGTCATTAAATAGTCCAATACCATTCCATGCATTTAATATGTTACCTGTACAATCTTAATATATTAATTTAATTTTAGTTATATAATATAATAGTAACTATTGCTATATATAAATATATATTATTATTTAATATGGTAGTAATTATAACAATTATTAAGTATAAAATTATAATTTAAAACCCCCTCCTTAAATATATAAATAAATTATAATCATAATATCCGATAAAATATAAAATTAAATTGAAATTAACATTTCTAATATTATTTAAAACCAAAGAATAATTAGGGGTATTAAAATTAAAAAAAAAAATATAAATTTAAGAAAATAAGAAATAAAAATAGAATAACTTTATATTTTTATATATAAAATATTATACATTTTTTTATAGTTATAAGAATTCTTTTAAACTTTTAAATTATTTTATTTAAGTAAATTATTATTGTTCAAACCCAACCTAAAAGAATAAGTATCTTAATTATTAATTTTTTCATATAGATTAAGTATTTATTAAAACTAAGCACACAATTATAAAATATATAAAATAAAAACAAAATGAACTTAAATAACTTAAATAATTTATTTATAAATTCTCCATTAGAACAATTTGAAGTTGTTAGTTTAGCTAGTTATAATTCTCCTTTATTATTTAATACATCTTTTACTTTAACAAATTCAGCTTTATTTACAGTATTAGTATTATCTTTAATATTATTTTTACATAAAAATAGTGGAAAAGACAAAACTAATTTAAACTTTAATAAAAAAATGAAATTAATACCAAATAAAGAAAGTATCTTATTAGAAAGTTTATTTGCAAGTATAAATACTATAGTAAGAGATCAAATAGGTAGAGAAGTTTATTTACCATTTATTTATTCTTTATTCTTATTTATATTATGTTCTAATTTAGTAGGAAATATCCCTTATACATTTACTATAACAACTTCAATCATAGTATCAATAGGGTTATCATTTACTATATTAATAGGTGTAACTATTTTAGGTTTATCTATACATAAATTACACTTCTTCTCATTCTTTATACCTTCTGGTACACCATTAGCTTTAGTTCCTTTATTGGTTTTAATTGAATTAATTAGTTATTTAGCTAGAGCTTTCTCATTAGGTATAAGATTATTTGCTAATATGGTAGCTGGTCATACATTATTAAAAATCTTATCAACATTCTTATTTAAAATGTTCTCAGGTGGATTAATAATATTTGTATTAACTTTATTACCATTTGCTTTATTCTTAGCTATTACAGGATTAGAATTAGCTGTATCATTTATCCAAGCTTATGTATTTGTTTTATTAGTATGTTCTTATATTAAAGACGCTATTGAATTACACTAAACTTTAATATTATTCTTATTTATTTTTGACCCCCTCCTTAAATATATAAATATAGATAAAATATTTACTCTAAATAGATAAAATTAAGATAAATTTACTAAGTATATTACTAAAATTTAAAAGAGAGTTTAGAAGTCTAAAACTGGAATTTATTATTGTATTTTTATTAAATATGTTATATTAATTACTTAACAATTATTAATAATAATATATAATTAAAATAAAAAAAAATAAATTTAGGAAGGTTCAAGGTATAAATAATTTTATTAATTTTAATATAAATAAAGTTTTAGTGCAAAATACAAAGTAATTTGGCGGCATTCTTAGAGAAAATATTAAATTAAATTAAAATATTATAAAATCTAACACTAAAGTTTGTAAATTTAATTTAAACAATAATTTAATTTTGAAACATAGAAAACCCTTTATTTAACCTGACATAATCATTTATATAATAGATCAATCAGAAAAATTATATATTAACAAAAACTGTCTTATAGATATTATTCTGACTCATTTTATTTATATATTCTTTATATATTTAATCTTTCACTGAAATAGTTTAACGGTAGAACATACCCTTCATGATGGTAAAATAAAGGTTCAATTCCTTTTTTCAGTAAACAAAGTAGTATAGTTACAGATGACTAAATTGTTATTAGACTCTTAGGTTATTTCTTATTTAATTTGTATTTTTTAATTAACTAACTAAAAATAATTGAATTCTTAATAATAAAATTTCAATTCAAATAAGGTAATAATAAATATATTACACTTTAACTTAAATTATTATATATTCTTAACATCTTATTGGATTTGAACCAATAACTTTTGTTTCGAAGATTAATGCTGTACCCTTAAGCTAAAGATGCACATAAATTCTTTTTACACTAAACTTTAATAAATGAAAACTTAAAAGAGGTAAGATTAGTTTAATTGGTTAAAATTACGTCTTGTGGCGACGATGTTCAGAGTTCGAGTCTCTGATCTTACCCTTATAAAATAAATTTAATTTAGTTCTCTATTAAAAAAATAATAATTATGTAGTGGTATATTAAAGACTTTTAGTAACATCTAACTTATAAAATCATAACATTTCTCTAATCTATCGTCAAAAACAGATAGGAGGCTATAAATTAAATGTATAAACTAATATTTATATATAATAAGGCTATTAATGATATTAAGATTTTTATTATATCCTTAATTAAGTAAAATTATTTTAAATTTTCTTTTTATTTCTTATATAATTTAGGATATTTCTCTTTATTATAAAATCTTTTAATTAAATAATCACTAAAATATATACTTATTAAATCAATTAAT
This sequence comes from Spongispora temasekensis, assembly GCA_038094675.1. NCBI lineage: Eukaryota > Fungi > Basidiomycota > Agaricomycetes > Boletales > Boletaceae > Spongispora > Spongispora temasekensis. The sequence goes on from JBBPUL010000103.1 coordinate 15,925, forward strand.
AATATAAATATAAGAATTATAGCAAATATATGAGATAAAGCTAAAGTTTGAAATACATTTAAAGTATTAAAATAACTTTGTATTCGAGTAGATATATCAAATGGTATAATTCGTTACTTAAACAATCATCTATTTTATTTGTTATATTTAATAATTCTTTATTAATTTCTTTCATAGTATTATTAACTTAATTTATTATTCCTTTCATCGAATGTTTTATTTCAGCTATATTTTTATTTATTATTTAATGTTTCTAATTTGTTACCATTTTTCTTGATTCTGTTAACTTTTTCTAAGGATAACTTCTAATTTAGTATTATTTTCGTTTTCTGAAACTAAATTACTTAATTTTGTAGATAAAGTTTGATTTACTTCTCTTTCAATTTTTAAATTCTTTCTTAATTTTTTGTTTTTTATAGTTGTTAAATTATTGATTATACAAAGGAAAGATTTTTAAAACTTTTGAAATATTTAGTTTATATTATTTGTATTCATTATTTATAATTTGTTCATATATGGAATATAATCAATTTTAGTTATAATTTCTTGTTTTTTTTTTTAAATTCCTTTTAATTAAAAGAAGTGTATTATAAATTTATAATACAATTTATTGGTTAAATCCCATATTAAATTGGATAATTCCATATTTACAATATTAGTATAAATATGAAATTATTTTTTAAATTTAATACAATATTAGTTGTAGCTATTATTAGTATATTTTCTTTATTTAATTTCTCAATTATCTTTATTATTAAAAAAGAATATAAATATAAATTTAAAATCACCATTGAAAATAAAACATATGATAATTTAAGGAAAAAATACCAGACAAACAAAAATATCATGAAACAAAAATTATAACTAAAAATATAAACTTCAGTGAAATTACAGATACAATCTATCTCAATTATTAAATCCAGATGCTAAAATAATTAAAATATTTATAAAGTTTTATTGTAATGATACAGAATATAGTAAATATTTTTTTATGAAAGTAAGAGTAAGAAATAATGTTGATAGATATAAATTTAGAAATTATTTCTACTGTAAATTTCAGGCATTTTTAAAAAAAATATGCGGTTTCATATTATGATAAATGTATAATTGAAATTAAACTATCATAAGCCCCCCTCCCTCAATTACCGACACATTAAATAATTTAAATAATTAAATTTATCTTTAAAGACAGACCAATTCTATTATCTATTTACTACTACCATTTAGAAAGGTTATTAACAACCTTTCCCTTATTTCACTTCTTTTTTTTTCTATGATTTTATGTATTATACTTTAAGTTTACATCTTTTATTATTTATTTTAATCAATAAAATATTAAAATATGCATTAACTTATTATAATAGATTAAATACTAAACATGGGTTTATATTTATGTTCTTTCTCCTTTTCTTTACTAGCTTTAATTTATATATTAATAGCTTGGGTATTTATGAAATGCATAATTATCCCTTCTATAACAGACATTTTATAAAAATGATGACATTAATAACTTTATTACCCCTAGAACATTTGAAATCTTATTAGATGAGTTTGTTTTTAAAAATCCTATTGTAAAGGATAGAAATAAACCGTTGAAAATTGAAATAGACTTTATGTCAAATGATAACGGTAAAAGCTCTGAAGCTTACCCTAATTTTAAGCACATGTTAACTAACTTTAATGATGAATTTTTAGTTAAAGCTAAAATAGCTGGAAACTTATATTTACATTATAAATATAATGATATTGATGATGAATTTATAGATTATGTATTAGTATCAATAACTTTATAAATGAATACAATAGAATTTTATATTACAGTAACTATTATCTTTATTCAAATATTTATATTTAATCAATATTAATTTAATCACCCCTCCATTATCATTCGGTTAAATACCAGACATATTGATTAACCAATGAAAAACAACATATTACAACAATTAGAATCTTTAGTTAACAATTTAGAAATTAAATTAACTAAAACTAAAAAATTAAAAACTAAATTAGAAATTTTACATAAACTTAATAATTTAAAATCACAATTAAATGAATTATATAATCTAGAGTTTAAATCAATAGAAGCTAAATATCAAGCTGTTACAGCGGATAAAATATTAGATATTAATAAACAAATTGATAACTTCAACAGTAAAGGTAAATTTATGGAAGATTACTTTTATGAATTAGAAAAAGAAGTATTTATTAAAGATTCTGATTACATACAATTTATTGATAAATTCTGGATTGACATTGTAGGAAATTTAGAAATGGGTCAAAGAATAATGGCTAGATTTTTAATTCAAATGTCTGATACTTCTGCTAGAACCTTAAATAAAACTGAAATCTTAGTAAATACATCTGAATGTTTAAATAGTTTTAAAGAAGTTATTACTTATAATTTAAATAATATTTATAGTCATTATTTACAATCTGAGGAAGATAATACAATAAAAGGTTTTATAATGAGATATAAAATATTAAAATCTAATATTAAAGAAACTGTAACTAAAAAAACTATCGATATTAAAAAAGGTAGAATTCAAACAACTGTAAAGATTAGAAATATTAATTATCCTTTAACAACTAATCAACATGATTTTGGAGATACTCAATTTAAACTAGATAATTTAACCCATGTATTGGATAATGATAAAGGTTTAAAATACGAATTTGATAAGACTGATAATAAGCAAGTTATTAAAGTATTTAGAAATGATAAATTAATTAATACTTTAGTTGATTATTTTATAGATTTAGATAATAATTTATTCAAAAGAGCTGTTAATAATCTAACTTATTACATTAAAGATAATAAAGTAATCTTACAAACTAAAGAATATAGTCCTAAATTTATTAAAAAAGCTAATTTAGATAAAAGCTTTACGGATAATATATATACAGGAGATATTGAAACTTTAACTAAAGTGGATAGCAATGGTAAAAGATATTTTGAACCTTATTCTGTAGCTTATTATGATGGAATTAAATCTAAATCTTATTATGTAACTGATTATAATAATTGGGAAGAAATGATGCATAAATATTGGAATGATTTATTCAAATTAAAATTAAAAAATACTGATATTTATTTCCATAATCTTTCAGGGTTTGATATTAACTTTATATTAAAACCTTTATTAAATATGAAAGATGTGAAATCTGATATAATGTTAAGAGAAGATAAATTTATACAAATTAAAATTTCCTATGGTAAATTTAGTTTTAATATTAAAGATAGTTTGTTATTATTACCAGGTTCTTTAATGAATCTTTCTAAATCATTTAAAATTGAAACCCCCAAAGAAATATATCCTAGAAAATTATTTGAATCTGAAACCTTTGAAGCTGATTATATCTCCGATCAAGTACCACATTATAAATATTTTAATCATAACGAAGTATCTCTAATTGATTATAATAATTATTGTGAATTATTTAATAATAAATTATGGTCGTTAAAAACTGAAACCTTAAAATATGTTAATATAGATTGTATAGCCTTACATCAAATCTTAATTAAATTTGGTAATATAATTTATAGTAAATGGAATATAGATATTAAACATACACCTACATTACCCGCATTATGTTTTAAAATTTATAAAGCTAGATATATGCCTAAGGATACTATACCAATAATAACCGGTATACCCTATAGAGATATAAAACAAAGTTATACAGGTGGATCTACGGATATGTATATACCATATGGAGAAAATATTTGGTGTTACGATGTTAACTCATTATATCCAACAGCTATGAAACAATATAAATATCCTGTTGGTAAATATATATCATTTAATAATTTAAATAATTTATCAATATCTGATTTAGAAACTTTATTAAATAGAAAATTATTTGGATTTATTGAATGTAAAGTAGATTGTCCAACAGAGGTATTACATCCAATATTACAAATTAGAAGAGAAATTACTTCTAATAATTTAAGAACTTTTGCGCCTGTTGGAACATTTACAGGATGGTTTCATACTGAAGAAATCTTAGAAGCTATGAAATTAGGATACGAAATTAAAATTATCTCAGGGTATTTATTCGATGAGGTAGAAATATTTAATGATTATATAGATGATTTATATACTATTAAAGTAAATGCGGATAGGAATAAAGATCAAGTATGGAGATTAATATCAAAAAACTTAATGAATAGTTTATACGGTAGATTTGGTATGGATCAGTATTTAAAAATAATGTTGTAATTGATAAAGATGATTCTTTAATTGAAAATATATATTCTAAGGCTGAAGTAGATGATATAATAGAATTAGATAATAAATTATTAATACAATATTTACCAAAAGAATATAACACATATAGCTATCAAGAAAATCTTGAATTAGATATCTCAATTGCTATTGCTTCTTCAGTTACAGCATATTCCAGAATAATTATGTCTCAATATAAAAATAATTCTAATTATAATTTACATTATACTGATACAGATAGTTTATATCTAAGTTTTAAATCAGATTTAGATAGAAATAATTTTGAAAAAGAATATGTTGATCCTTTAAAATTAGGATATTTGAAAATAGAAAATCCTAAAGAAAATGGAATTTACATTCCATATGAAAGATTCTATTTCTTAGGACCTAAATTTTATGTGGTAATATTAAATAACCAAATAGATTTCTCAAGTAAAACCAAAATTAGAGGATTACAAAAGGCATATAGAAACTTAATAGATGAGGGCAAAATCAAATCATTATTAAATTATTATAGAAAACCTATTAAAATTGAAACAATGAAATGGTATAAAACTGTATCAGAATCAACAATATGTATAGAAAATAGACCTTATAACTTGGATATCTCTGTAAATAAAAGATCCTTAGTTTATAATTATGAAACTTCTGATAATATAAAATTAATTAATACTTTTCCAATAATAATGGAAAATAATAAAATTAAATATAAAGGTGAATACTTTATTAAAGAAGGAAAAATTTATGAAGCCCTCCAATATCTCTCTAATCCGGTATAAAAGGCTTTATAAATCTAGATACAAAAATTTAAGTCTGATAAATAGGCAATGGTGAGATATATACCCGTATAAAATAACAAATAGTCGAAAAAAAATATCTTTTATTATATCCTACACACAGTTAAACTATTATATTAATTCACCCCCTTCAAAAGGATTAATACACGCACTATTTTTAGTTTTAAAATAAATGTAACACTAAGTAATATACTTGATATATTCAAACCTCCCTCTATACTATTAATTAAATTTCTAATATTTTATAAAAATAAAATATAAAAGTATCGATGACAATATTGTACAACATCAAATAATTATTTAAATAATTAATGAGTATTTTAAAGGGGTTATTAAGGATTACTAGCAAATTTATATAAAAGGAGGCTCCATAGCCAAAAGTCTACATATTTCTTATATTTTAATAAAAATTTTATTAGGAATAAGAAAAATTACGAGATGAGACAATCCTAAGGGAAACCTTTTTATTAAAACTTCCTGAAGTAAAACATTTCATTAAGGAAAGGAAAGGAAATCAACCGAGACTCCGAAAGTAATGGTGAGTGAAATCGGATTAGCCAAAATTTAACCTATAATAAAAATAAAATATCACTATAACATTAAAGTAAACTCAATAACTGATTTTAAATTATAGCTTGTATAATAAAAATTAAGATTAAGTTAAAATATATGAATTAGTTAAATAAATTTTTAATTAATTTAATGAAGGAATATTAGCTAATAATATATTATAAATAATAATTTTATTAATATAAAATGCTTAATGACTATAGGAAGATATGATTATCTAAAATATGATACATATTTTAATTAATACATAGTAATTACGATTACAACTAAGAAGGTGAATTAAATATGAGACCTGTATTTTATGTGTTAAATTTTAATATTTAAGTACGATGAGAGCAAACTTGTCGGAATATAGGGGAACCATCCTCTAAGGCTAAGTATTTATAAATTTAGCGATAGTGAAAAGTACCGTGAGGGAAAAGTTGAAAAGAGTGTAGAATAATATAATTTGTAGAAAAGAAATAAAGATACAGAAAATATTAGTTCTTATCGAACATTAGTTCGAACGAATGTAAATAACACGCAGTGAAATAGATCATGAATTAGTAACTCTATAAGCAGTCAAAGTCACAAACGTGACAATGGCGTACCTTTTGCATAATGGGTCAGCAAGTTAATAGTAGTAGCAAGGTTAAAAGCCTAAGCGAAAGCGACTATATAAATTATAATTAATATGGGTTAAGTTACTTCTATTAGACCCGAAGCCAGGTGATCTTTCCAAGAACAGATTTATAAAGGATCGAACGGTTGAATGTTGCATAATTCTCCGAAGATTTTTGGAAAGCGGTGAAATGCCAATCTGACCTGGTGATAGCTGGTTTTCTACGAAACATATTTTAGTATGACATCTACACAATATTTATGGAGGTACAGCACGGTAATTCCATACAAATATTAATTAATTTTAATAGGAGTTTAATTTGCGGGGACTTAAAAATCTTACCAATGGAAATAAATCTCGGAATTACATAAATAGATGGTAGATATTCAGACTATTCATGATAAGTTGGATAGTCAAGACGGAAACAGCCGTGAACACTGATTAAGGTCCCGAATGATTATTAAGTGAAATAAAGGAAGTTACAAATTGAATGCAGTTGAAAAGTGAGCCTGGTAGTCGCTACTTATAATGAACGTGTATCAACGTATCAACCCTTAGATTGTAGCTCCGAAGATTTAACGGGTCTAAAATAATCAACCGATATCGTGTTAATTTTAAAGATAGAATAAATATCTATATTTAAAGTCTAGGTAGTAGAACATTCAGATAATTCAAAGAACATATTCCTCTAGGAAAGGAATACAAACCAAAAATTTACAGTGTTACATTGTATAATAGGAATCTGAAGAGATAATGCTGACATGAGTAACGTAAAAAGAAAGTTTAAACTTTCTCGCCGAATACGAAAGGGTTATTAGCTAAAGATTAAATCTACTAATGTTAATGCGGTCTCTAAGGTACAAAACCAACGTTTTGGCTGATGAGTATAGCTTTGAAAGTCCATATGGAGAATTCAATTTACACTTAGAATTTCAATATAATTAAATATATTGATAGAAAATTAATTTTAATAAGTATTAAGACTATTTATTAAATTTAATATTGAATTGTTCTAATATTATATTAAGTGAATATTTAATATTTTTATAATATTTATTAAATATTATAGTAAATTTGTATTAATTGGGCCAGGAAAAAGATGTTTTTGAATAACTTCGATTCTATATTCTAATTTAGTCTTATAATTTTATTATTTTAGAGTGAATATTCTAAATATTTTATATCAAAAATTAATATAAATTGTATTTAATAAGTTTCAAACTAGTCATTTGTTATTTTTTAGATATTTAAGTTATTTTTATTATGTATAAGCAAAAATACTAAATTAGTAGCAATTTTATTATTTTTAATATAGTGAGAGCTAATTAATAAGTAATTTTATGATTTAGATTAGTTTTATTTAAGTATAGTTTCTAAGCACAACCGTACCCTAAACCGACACAGGTTCGTAGGTAGAGAATACTAAGGCGTAGAGCTAAAAGTTGTTAAGGAACTCGGCAAATTATCCTCATAAGTTCGACAAGAAGAGGAACCATGAAATTAGTAAATTAATAACTCCTATTAATTTATGTATATGGTGGCACAAAATCGGAAGCCCCGACTGTTTACTAAAAACACAACTATCTGCAATTATGAAAATAATAGTATAGGTAGTGAGATTTGCCCAATGCCATATTAATAAGTAATAATAATAGGTAACTGTTTGTTTACAAAAAATTGGTTAATAGCGGTCTTAACTATGAGGATCCTAAGGTAGCAAAATAAATTGGCCATTAAATGTGGTCCGGTATCAATAATTTAACGATGGCTTCACTGTCTCTACAACTTGCTCAGTGAAATTGAATTACCCGTGCAGATGCGGGTTACCTCAAAGAGGACGGGAAGACCCCATGCAGCTTTACTGTAACTAGTTATCATATAAATGTTCTATTACCTCGGTTATACAGAGAATAGGGAGTCGATTTGACATCTATGGAAAACCTTAGGTCTGAGGTGGAACTGGTATTTATCTTCTTATTTATAAAATTTAAGAGGAAATAGCTGACTAGTTGGCAGTTTGACTGGGGCGGTCGTCTTTAATAGAGTAGCAAAGTACATCCAAATAGATTAAAAAATTAATTATTTATTATTAAAAAAAAATAAAATAGTAAATATACTGACAAATAAATTAATATTGTTAATTATTAAAAAAACTAATAATTACTAAAAATTAAATTTTATAATTCATAAATAAGGTATGCTAGACATTAAATGGAAGTTAATGAACCATGAAAGGTTCTGTATGGTGCAATGACGGTAAGCATGCTTAACTGAAAGACTTAATAGTCGAACAGATACGTAAGTAGGGCATAGTGACCCCTTGCTATATTATGGAATAGACAGGGATCAATTGATAAAAGTTACGCTGGGGATAACAGCCTAATAGCCAGCGAGAGTACACATTGTCCTGGCTGTTTGGGACCTCGATGTCGACTTAATTTATCCTCCAGGGGCAAAACCTTGGAAGGGTTCGGCTGTTCGCCGATTAAAAAATTACATGAGTTGGGTTTAATACGACGTGAGTCAGTATGGTCCCTATCCTTTTGAGGGACAAATAGTAAAAAGGGGAAGACCTTCTAGTACGAAAGGACCAATAGGCTGTGTTTCTCTAGTGTACCAATTGTAATATTAAATAAATTATTATTAACTAAAAATTATATAACTTTGCATAGTTGGGTAGCCACAAACATATTAGATAATTACTGAAAGTATATCAAGTTCGAATCTATCCCCTAGATACTATCAATGAATTTACTCTTTGCTATCTATCACGAGTGGTTATTATTACTTTCCTAATATTAATCATTTCTGTAATCGGTATAAATATATACTACAGTTTATACTATAGTTCTCTATATTGATAGAAAGTATATAAATATATATATGTATATTATGTATATTTAGCAATATGAAAAATATTGTAATAATACACAAAGAGATAAAAAATTCATAAATAGAGAAATAGATCATTTCTTAGATAGGATGCAAATGAATTGATTGTAAAATCGTAAGTTTAGCATTACTAATTTTTAAAATAGACTTAATGTTTTAGGTTGTCAAAAATTTTATAATAATATTTGTAATAAGTAAAATTTATTTATTACTCTTTTTCTTAACTATTTTTCATAGTTATTGAATATTAATATATTCTATTAAGATAAATTTTCTTAATATTATGTTAAAAGGAACAAATAATTTTTCGATTTTATTAAAAAAATTAAATTTTAATAAAAGAATTGATTAAGAAAAATCTTAGTAATACCTGTATTTATATTATTTTTAATTAACTTTTTTTATAAATAATGTTAAGGTAATATACTCAGTATTGTATAATATAATACTTTAAATTAAACTAAGACTGATAGATTAAAAATTTCTTTTTAATACAAACAATGTTACAAAATATATCAATTTTTAATACTTTATATAATGATGCTCCTCAACCTTGGCAATTAGGATTCCAAGATTCTGCTTCACCAGCCTTTACAGGGATTATTGATTTACATAATTCTATTTTCTTCTATTTAGTTGTTACTTGTGTAGGTGTTTTCTGGGGTTTAGGTTGTGTAATGTACTTCTATAGTTATAATAAATCTCCTATTGTATATAAATATCTTAATCACGGAACTTTAATAGAATTAATCTGGACTATTACTCCAGCTTTAATTTTAACAGTAATTGCTTTCCCTAGTTTTAGATTATTATACTTATTAGATGAAGTAACATCCCCAACTATAACAATTAAAGTAGTAGGTCACCAATGGTACTGGTCATATGAATATAGTGATTATGTAACAGAAAGTGGACAATCTATTGAATTTGATTCATATATGATCCCTGATTCTGATTTAGAATTAGGTCAATTTAGATTATTAGATGTAGATAATAAAATGATTATCCCTGTAGATTGTCACATAAGATTAATTGTAACAGGTGCAGATGTAATCCATAGTTTCGCTGTTCCATCATTAGGAATAAAAATTGATGCTACACCAGGTAGATTAAATCAATGTTCTATCTTAGCTGAAAGAACAGGTACTTTCTATGGTCAATGTTCAGAAATTTGTGGAACATGGCATGGATTTATGCCTATAGCTATAGAAGCAGTTTCAGTACAAGATTACTTAGCTTGGGTAGATTCAATGTAATAATGATAATTAATTAATTTCTTATTTTATTCTTTTTTTTGTTTTTAATATAATTAAAATTAATAGTCCCCTCCTATTAGTTTCTAACAATTAATCAAGTATAATAAATATAGACTTTAAAAAGAAAAATAAATTAATTAATTAGAAAATTTATTATATAAATAAATGTATAATATGCATATAAATTTATTTTTAATATTTTATGACTAATTTAAAATTTTCTAAATTTTAAAAGAGATTTATTATTTATATATTTTCATAATTAATTAAAGTTTAAATTAAAATAAAAATAAAGGGGAAATCTGATAATTGGTAATCAACTGTACTTGCACTACTGTAATGATAGTTCGAGTCTATCTTTCTCCATACTATTTTAAATAATATTTTATAATTATAAGCTTCGGTTGCTTAACGGTTAAAGCGTTCGACTGAAGATCGAAATACAGTGGTTCAACTCCATTCCGAGGCATTTTTAATATTCTAATAAATAAATAGCCTGAATAGTTTAATTGGTAAAATAACTTACTTGTAATAAGTCGTTGGCGGTTCAAGTCCACCTTTAGGCATAAAATATTAAATAGAAATAAAAGAGTATATAGATAAAAAGTATAATAATAAAATAAATATATTAATGTTTTGTTATGAGTTATAGTATAATTGGCAAAACGTCTTCCTTTGGCGAAGAATTTCCTCGTTCGAATCGGGGTAACTCAAGGAAGAGTTGTACTTTGATATTTTTATATCCTATTTAATTAATTAAAAATAATTTTTATTTTTTTAGGTATAACTAATAATACTAATTCAAAATTAAATTAAAGTTTATTGATATGATAATTTATTTTAGTATTCTTATTTTATATTTCTTTCTTTAATAAATAATCAAATTTGATAGTATATAAGTTGGAAGTATAACTCAAAAGGTAGAGTGTTTCACTTTTAATGAAACGGTTAAGAGTTCGAATCTCTTTACTTCCTTATTAATAATTAATAATAATTATTATCTAGATTAAAGAGCATAGTATAATTGGTAATATAGTGATCTCCAAAATCATTGTTAGGTGTTCGAGTCGCCTTACTCTTGATTTAATATTTATTTTTTTAACAATCATAAAGGGTCCTTAGCTTAATTGGTAGAGTCTCTAATTGTCGCTTAGTATGGTACCAGTTCGAATCTGGTAGGACTCGTAATAAATTTAGATTTAACTAAAAAATTAAATAATAATTGTAAATGTATAATATAAAAGAGTAATATTATTTAAATTATAATATACGTTAGACACTATCTTTAATTATATAAATATTATAATACTTATGTTAGCTGCTGCAAAATTCATCGGTGCAGGATTAGCTTGCTCAGGTTTAATTGGTGCCGGATTAGGTATCGGACAAATCTTTGCTTCATTAATCGCTTCTACTGCTAGAAATCCTCAATTAAGAGGACAATTATTCGGTTACGCAATTTTAGGATTCGCCTTAGCCGAAGCTACAGGATTATTCTCATTAATGATTGCTTTCTTATTATTATACTCATAATTAAATATTAATTAAATCTGAATTTAATTAATTTTATATTATTTCCCCTCCATATTATAAATATAAATATAAATATAAATATAAATATAAATATAAATATAAATATAAATATAAATATAAATATAATACAAATATAATATAAATATTTTAGAATTAAAATAAATTAGATTAGATTATAAAAGAATGAAAATATAATTAATAAAAATACAAAATCCTAATATATAAAATAGGTTTAAAAATTTTCTAAAATTTTTCTTAATTTATAAAATTACATAACGAGTATAAGGTATTAAAGTAATATAAGGGGTAAAAATAACTTTATGAGTACTGGTAGCAGAGTATAAAAATGAAGGTTTTAAAATTTTCCAAATATTTTGATAATCATATAATATAACGAGTATAGTTAAGTTGGTATAACCTCTACCTTCCAAGTAGATGTGATCAGTTCGAGTCTGATTACTCGTAATAAATATCCGCCTTTTATCTATTGAACATCCAAGACGTAATTTTAACCAATTAAACTAATCCTACTTCTTTATGTTTCCGAAGGAATTTAAATTTGTATATAGTTATTAATAATTTTATTATCGTGTAAATTTTTAATTGGGTCATTATAATTCTAGAATAAGAAGTTATAGCAGAAGCAACTCCAATTGAGATATCCATTTCAGTATAATCATTAATAAATTTAGTTTCATTTTTATCATGATAACTTAATAGAGCTAATTCATCATCTAATTCAATTAAATTAATTCTTTCTTTAGTATTAATAAAATTTTCTAAATCAACAATTTTTATAATTTTATGAATAGCTAAATCATCAGTCATTCCAAATTTACCGTACAATGAGTTAAATAATAATTTAGAAATTAAATATAATGGCGAAGATTTTTCGGATGATTGTTTCATTTGATGTAATACAGATACTAATCTTTAAAGATATTCTCTCTTTCAAATAAAATATCCTTTTAAGATTTCAAATGTATATCCCTAGCATTAATTAATTCTTCTGAAAAGAACCAACCAGTAATATTTCCTAAAGGGGATATTGTTCTATCGTTATATTTAATTTGTAATATAGGATTAGATAAATATTCAGGCGTTTTAATTTTAACATTAAAAAATCCAAAAGGATTATTTACTATTTCTAATATATTCCCTTTAAAATCTTTAATATTACCTATAGGCATATAAATTTATACATACTAGTAGGATATAATGAATTAATATCATAATGATATAAGTTTTCCCCATAAGGTATGTACATATCTGTAGCACCCCCAGTATAAGATTTTCTTATATCATCTAACATTTTTCCTCCTATTTTTGGAATTTTATAATTATTTAAGAAACTAGATTTATATATAGCAAAAGCTAATGATGGTAATGTAGGATAATTAAATGCGTTTAAAGAGAATTTATCATAAATTAATTGATTAAATTTAATTAAGATTTCATATAAAGATATACAATCAATCATATTATATTTTAATAATTCATTTTAAAATTCCACTGATTAAATCTTTCAAGTACATAATTATTATATTCATCTTTACTAATATCTTTAAAAGAATTTATATTAGGTACATCCCCAACATAATTTAAATTAGGATTATTTAATAACCAATAAATTGGAAATATAACTTTTTTTATTAATTACATTAAAAGCTTTGGATAACTTCTCTAACGAGGATGGTTAAAATAGCATAGAATCATGAAATGTAATTTTTAATTTTACCAAATTTTAAAGTTAAAGAAATCATTTTATCATCTTTAATTATAGGAATTAATTTAGTATTTTCTAATTTAGCTAAAATTCTTAATAAGAATATACCATCAAAACTTGATAAGTTATGAATGTATACTTTATATTCATTATATTTCTCAATTAATAAAGAATTAATAGCATTTGTTAATAACTCATCACTAGATTTATAATCGATTAAATAGAATGATAATTTATTAACTCCATCGTATATGCAGCATGATATTACAGATAGAGTATCATTTATTTTTTAAGATTTAGTTTCAATATCCAATGTAATAATATTTTCATTAATTTTGTTATCTTGTTCAATTTTATTAATAAATTTAGTTTCTTTTTTTTATTAATACTGCAAATTATTTTTTCATTTTTAAAGTAATATTCAAAACTTTTAATTATTCTAATAAAATAATTATCTTTAATGAATTTATCTTTAAATTCTAATATTAAATTATTATTATTATCAAAAATAGTTACATTTCTAAATAATAATGTTTGAGCAATTTAAAATCTGTAATTACCTCTTATAATTGAATATAATGTAAAGTTATTCAATTCTTTTTGATATTTAATATTACCCCATAATTTTATATTATACATTGATGGTATATTAATTTTATTATAAAGATGTGTTTTAATAGGATTTTTATTATTTCTAATATCCCCAATTAAAGATTTATTATCTGTTTTAGACATATCTAAATATCTATATTTAATATAAATAGAAACAGTTTCTTTAAAAACTTCTGAATATCCATCAAAATCATTTTGATGAAAGAATAATAAATTACTTAATAATTTATCTTTATCATTTTATTAATTTTTTTTTTTTTAAATTTAAGTAACCTAAACTTCTAAAGGTGTTATCAGATAATTTATAAACTAATTGGAATGTAACATATTGAGAATTAGGTAAAGGTAACATAATATCATTAAAGAAATTATCAATTGATTTAGAAATTAGATTAAAATCTAATATACCATTATCTAAATTACATTGATATAAATAAACTTTTTTTAAATTTAATGTCATTTTAAAATTTTAAGGATAAATAAATTAAATAAAAATGACACCTACGAATATTACCTTATAAATAACTATAAGATAAATATTAAAATAATGCTAAATATTTTTATTAAAAAAATAATAATGTAGAACTAATCAAATTATTAACAGTGTTATTAATTAAATATTAGTATAATATAGTTGTATATACAAATTATATGAATGTTTTTAGTAGATTGCTTAAGAATAATATAAATAAATATATATTATATATTACTAATAATATAAGTAGTATTATATTAATAATAATATTACATAGAGATAAATCAGACTAATTACGTAAAAAAGCGTAAAATTTAAAATAAAAATGAAAATTATTTCAAAAAAATCTTTACTTTAATAAAATTACAATATCATTAAAAATTAAAAAACAAAACAAAATAATTTTTAAACAATGAGATTAATATTAATAAAATTTATATTAAAATATCTACTAGTATCTGCATTTCTTAATTTATTATCTTTATTAATTCCTGATAACTTTATCTTTAATAATTATCCACATTTAATTGATTTCTTAGAATTTTATATTAATGCAAATGATACAAATATTACATTATTGTAATCTTGTAAAATCAACAGATTTATATGATTCTGAATTTGATGATCTATTTGTTGATCCAAAATTGAGAGATTAATATATAAAATGGTAATAATTGATATAATCCTAATATTATCGAGAATATCCCGGAAGAAAAATATCATAGATGAATCTAATCAATGAAGTAATATTAATCTTACTACTGAAAATGAAGAAAAAAATATATCTAGAATTAGCAGATTTTCAATTGATGAAGAAGATATGATAACAAGAAAAAATTATAATAAATATTATATAGTATCTGGCATTTGCTTTACATTAGGTGCCGGCATAATAACAATGATAACTTTATTCGCTAAATAATTTTATTATTATAATTAATAACTCTATAAAACTTTAAATCCCCTCCTGATTTTAATAAAAGTCTAATCTGATACAAGTAAAGAGATTCGAACTCTTAAGTGCTATAGCATAAATGCCTAAGATTTACCCGGTTACCTGTGATTACGGCATACTTGTTAAAAAAAAATAAACAATTTTAAATATTTTAATTAATATAAAATATAGGGAGTAGAGGAATTGAACCTCTGTCTGTAAAGTGTAAATTTACTGCTAAACCACTCAGCTAACCCCCTAAATTATACCTATGAAATTATTATAGACTAATATAAATAAATTATGTATAATAATAATTATAAAAACACAAAACAAAAATAAAAATTTGGAGGGGGTTATATACTCTACGTTTTATTTTTCAGCAGCACCTTCCAGTACGGCTACCTTGCTATGACTTTTGAGATGTTACTTAATTTAATTCGTTGGGTTCTGTGTTTTCTTAACAATCACGTTTATATTTTTAGATATAACAGTTAATAAGCATATACTATTTTCCCAATTTAAGGAAATTCTAATTTTTAAACTAATACTCATATAAATATTAAATTATATTTTCTACTTAATAGATTATAAATAAGAAAATAAGAACAATACACATCTTCCTTAAAATTAAGATCCTTCCCAGCGACAGACGGTTAGTTCATCCTGAATGCTTAATTCACCGTTGCGTAATGATCAACGATTACTCGAAATTCCTTTTTCATGTCACCGAGTTTCAGATGACAATTCAACTAATTTAATAGTTAACTTTCTTTAATGATTAGCTCCTCCTTATTCCATAATAAAAATGGACAGAATTGCATCACTTTGTAAAAGTTTTTGTGGCACGTCTATAGCCCAGTTCATAAGGGCCATAATGACTTGTCTTAGCCCCAACTAGCATCTTATCAACACTATTATGTATTATGTTTAATTTAATACTAGGGATTTCGTCCGTTTACGGATTTAACCAAACTTCTCACGACACGGACTGACGACAGCCATGCAACACCTGTAATCTTACTATAATTTACTTAATTATAATAAATTATAATTTAAAATAAACATTAATAAGAATATACAAGAACTGGTAAGATTTTACGCGGATTATCGTATTAAATAACATGCTTCACTTCGTTTGCTTCAAGACCGACTAATTTTTTTGTTTTCAACTTTGCAGTCTTACTAACAAGGCGGAATGGTCATCGTGTTAACCTCGTTACTAATTTTATTTTTTTAATAACTACCATTCATAGTTGACTGAGAGAGATAATTAGGTCTCTAATCTAAGTTTCTTATTCTCCCCTTCGTTTCTGAGCGTCAATCTTAAATAGATAAATAGCTTTAACCTTTAGTACTCCACATTATTATCAGTTGTCAGTCCTAATTAATTATGTTGTTTAGCTTACCCTCTTTTAGATTCTAGCTTTTTATAAAAATACAAAACAAAAATAAAACAAACAATAATTATTTGATTATTATTGGTTTTTTGTTTAAAGCCGCCTACACACCCTTTACGCCTGATTATGACGATTAACGTTTGCGTCTAAGGTCTTACCGAGTCTTCTGGCACCTAATTTAGACGACACTAATAGTAAGATAATATCATTATTTTCTCTTACCTTATCTTAATTAATTTAATAATTTTAAGATTTCAGTTAGCTAGTTCACTCTTGCGAGCATTGACTAATATTCTTGACTGCAGGTAATTTTTATTACTTGGGGTATTTCACTCCCAATGTGGCCATATGTTCTATCAAACCTGGCTTCTGATCGTAGACTTGGTAGGCCTTTACCACTACCAACTATCATAATCAAAGTAAATAGAATCCTAAAGCAGAAAAATTCCTTTTAAAGTAAATTTAAAAATAAAAATTTACTATAATCATTTATTTCCTAATACAAAAATAAAATTATTAATATGCTTAATCAGTCAAATAATTAATAATTTAACTATAAATAATATTGGTAATAATTATATTAATTTTTATTTATTAAAATAAATTTAACATTAGATTAATATAATACGAAAATACTTATAAAAATTTTAAGATTATTTTAATTTCTTTTCTGATTATTTATCTCCTATTTATGAAGACTTATAGGGTATCTTATTTACTATACTCACCTCTACACCTTATTTCTTAGAATAAACTAAATTTACTATCAGAAATAACGATTTGCATGTCTTAAAACTACTGAATAACGTTCAATCGGAACCAAAATTAAATTCTTACTAAATTTTAACAATTAATACTTAATTGTTTTATTACATATGTTTTCACAATATTTTATATCTCTTTTAAATTTGATTAATTATTTTAATTAATCAGTAATACGGGCACTGTCGGATTTGAACCGACGACTCTTTTGGAGTACTCGTTTTCAAGACGAGCGCCATAAACCAGACTCGACCAAGTACCCTCTATATTATAAGACCGAAGGGAATTGAACCCTTATAATATCCATTATGAGCGAACTGCATTAACCAATTATGCTACAGTCTTAAAATTAATTTTTTTTAATAATATTGTATTCATATTTAGGGTGTTTATATATTTTTATATTAATTGAAGAGTTTAGGAATCGAACCTAATGTGGTCTAAGACCAATTCTTTTACAGAGAACCACCATTACCAATCGGATCACCTCTCCTTCAAAATAAAATTAATATTTAAACTTCTTTTAAGTTAGGTATATTATAATTTTCTTATAATAAAAAATTTTTAAGTTTAAGATTTATAAATAAAAATTAAGATAAAAAAGGGGAGGGGGGTTACAAGTAAAAAATTTTATTCATGAGTATTAGTTAAGGATATAGCTCCAGATCCTATTTCTAATACAAATCCTATAGTTAATACAATGAAGAAAATAATTCCTATAATAAATCCATAAGTACTTACTTGATATAAAGTAACAGCTAAAGGGAATAGTAATAAAATTTCTAAATCAAAAACTAAGAATAACATAGCCACAATATAAAAATGAATTTGGAAAGTAGATCTGGTTTGACCTTCAATAGCTAAGAAACCACATTCATAAGCAGAAGCTTTAGCTTCATAAGCATTTTTAGGGGCTAATAAAAAATTTAAAGCTAATAAAGCAAAAGCTAAAAATGGAACAAAAATAAATAATGTCATTATATTACTATTCATGATATATTATATTTATCAAATAATAATATTGATAGTAACTGTACACTATTTAAAATTATTGTTGGTTTAATTAAGAATAATAATATTCCTAAAGTTAAACTAGATATTAAGAAACTATGAAAATTATTTAATACTAATTCATTATTTTCTATTGTATTTGAGTTAGTATTATTTGTTTCTTCTGTATGTAATACTCTTATTATTTTTATATAATATGATGCACTTATTACACTAGTTAAGATAGCTACTATAGATATTAAGTAATATTGACTATCTATTGCTGAATATAATACATAATATTTAGAGAAGAATCCTATTAAAGGAGGAACTCCAGCCATTGAGAATAAACAAATAGTAAAACTTAAACTTAATATAGGATTATGGAAAAATTGTCCTTTTAATTGAGAAATAAAATTAATATCTGAATTAATTAAGTTATTATTAATTAAATTATTTTTATTAATAACATATCCAAATGCTAATAAGATTAAGAATACATTTAAATTTGTTAAACTATATTGAATTATATAAAAATATAAAGCTTCTATAGAACTTGCTGAATTTATTGCTAAAGCAATTAAAATAAATCCAACATGAGATATTGTACTATATGCTAATAATCTTTTTATTCTTATTTGTGATAATCCTACTACTGTTCCTATTATTAAAGAAAATAATGCACTTAATAATAATAAATGTTTAATTTCTACTATTTTATAATTAGCGAAATTTAAGAAAAATGCAGGTAAAAATTTAATATTATCTAAAACTAATAAAGAAGTAGATAAATTTAATCCATTAATTATTTCAAATAATAAGAATATTATAGATATTTTTGGCATTATAGTTAACCAAATTGTAACTATTGTGGGACTATTATCATATACATCAGGAGCCCAATTATGTAAAGGTGCTGCTGCTATTTTAAATAATAAACCTAAAAATATAAATATAACACCTAAAGTAATACCTAATGATACAGGTTCCTGAAATGAAAAAGCATTTATAACAGAACTTAAACTAAATAAAGATTCAAAATTAGTAATACCTGAATAAGAATAAATTAAAGCTACTCCTAATAGTATCACACAAGATGATAATCCACCTAATAAGAAATATTTTAATCCTGCTGCAGTAGCTGATTCTGAATCTCTATATAAAGTTGCTAAAATATATACTCCAAATGATTGTAATTCTAAACTTAAATACATTGAAATAAAATCTGAAGATGATAATAATAATGAAGAACCTAAAGTACTAAATATAACTATTAAAGAATATTCAGTAGCTGGATTATTAACATAAGTTAAATTATCTGATTCTAAATTATTTTTGTAACTATTTTTTAATAAATATCTATTAAATATAGGCCAAGCTGTTAAAATTAAAGCACCTGTTATATATATAAATATATCTATTATTTGAGATGTTATAGTTACATGGAATAAACCACTATATATACCTAAACCTGATTCAATTGATTGAATATATAAGGAATTAAATGATAAACCTGCGGCATAAATAAATATAATAGTAGTTAATCTAATAAATAAATTAGGAGACAAATTTAATCTAATAGAAGGAATGGCAATAGCCACAATTAATATTAATAAACTGATAAAAATCATTAAAACCTTTAATACCCATATAAAATTTGTATAATAATCTAATAAACAAAACAAGTATAATATTTATTTAGTTTATATATTTTATTAATGTATTATCTTTATACTTTTATATACACTTTAGAATATAATATAATATTATATTAATATGGGAGGAAAAATAATAAATTAATTGGAGGGGATTTATAATTAATTTTTGTTATCTTAATTTTTCTATAATTAACTTAATAATTAATTAGTAAAATATTATAATGTTTTTAATTATATTATTAGAATTTAGATTTTCTTGATATAAAGATAGTAGCTACCATCGCTAATAATAATAAAATACTACAGATTAATAATAAAGCTGCACCATATGTATATAAATTATGTCCTATAGCTTCAATATGTGTAAAGTTAGTTATAGTAGAATCAGCTATAGAAGGATTAAATGTAGTTAAAACATTAACTAAAGATGATATATTTACTGTTAAGAATAAACTATTTACAATATTTGTTAAATCAAAGAACATAGAAATAATAGATACATTATTAATTTGGAAAGGTAATACAGTATATATAATATATATAAATAAAGAACCTATAGCTAATGCTAATGGGAAATTTTGAGTATATTGAGATCCTGTTTCTAAAATATCAGTTAATTTTATATTAATCATCATTATTACAAACAAGAATAATACTGTAATAGCACCAACATATAATAAAATATATGAGATACCTATAAATTCCACACCTAATAAAATTAAATAACCTGCAATATTAAAGAAAACTGAAATTAAGAATATAACAGCTAATACAGGATTAGTAGAAGTAATAACTAATAAACTAGAAATAATAGCACCAAAAGCTAAAATGTTTAATAATAAATTTTTCATATATAAATTATAATTAATTTTTGTTTTTGCCTACGTTTTACCGTTCGTAATAAATATATATTACAACTAAAGGCTGAATAGATTAAATATTAATATTTGATTTAAAATATTTAATTAGGTTTTACCTTGAATTTGTGACCTTTATCAGTTTTAATTAAAAAAAAAATAAAGGCAGAGTTCTAAATGAACAAAAATCATATAAAACGTAAATATATTAAAATATTAAAAATTATTATATTTACGTACTTATAAATATAAATATAAATACATATATAAATATAAGTAGTTAAATCGCTATAAATAGCGGGAAATAAAAAGGAGATTAAAATAAATTGACTATATATTAGATGTAAAAAGTATTCGAAAAATTAATATAAACCAAATAAATTAATTAAAGTGAAAAAAATTAGAGAAAGATTATAAAAAGTTATTTATTTAATAAAATTATTTAAATATAATCCTGTTGATACAGATATGGTATATGACCCTCTTCTATTTTTATTTGAAAATCTTGCAGTTTCAATCAATACTGCTTTTTTTCTTGCTAAACTTCCTATTTTTTCAGTTTTTACTGTTTTTCTTGGCACTATCTTTTGTGTTGGGAATCTACCTGCAAAATTTATAGTTAATCCAGTTAAATAACCAGGTATAGCAGAAAATCTTTTTCTTTGAAAATTAGCAGTAGGTTTAGTAATTAAAGCAGATTTATAAATTTTTCCTAATAATCTTCTAATTTTAAGATTTTCAGTAAAATAAGATAATAAATTAACAATAATATTAGGATCATAGAAAGGATAATGTAATCTAATTAATTCTAATTGAACAGATTTATTAAAAATTTTACTTAATAATTGAGATAAAACTTTTAATTTATGGTTATAAATATTTAAAAACATAGAATTATTCTGTAACTTATTGATATTATAATTATCTTCAGAATAATGAATAGGTTTATTATAATCAATAAATGCATTATTAAATATTCTTAGTATTATTTTTTGAGCTTGAATATCTGATATTTTTAATGATTCATTTCTTTTTATTATTGTTTCAATTATTTTTTTAATTTGGTTAGATGGCATACTAAAATTTTGTACAACTTCTTTTTGATCTTTAAAATTTAATTTATTAAATATTTTTATTATTTTTTGTTTAGAATTTAAATAAGTTGATTTAAAGAATTCTGTAATTTCTTTTTTAGAATTATTATCTAATTTATTGAATAGTTTATTAATTAAATTTTGATTCCATTTTGCTTTCATCTGTTTAGATAATTTTACATCTGGGTAAAAAAATAATTGAATAAATATTTTTTCATTTGTATAAGATATTCTAGGTTGACTAATTAAACAATGCATTGAAATAAAAGCTGAATGTAATAAAGTATAAATATTTTTTATTAATCTTGTATTTTTAATATTAAAATTATATATATTATTTTTACTTACAGCTAATTCTGGGTAATATTTACTAATTAATTTTATATAATTAATATTTTTCATAATA
>JBBPUL010000104.1:0-38557 GCA_038094675.1 Spongispora temasekensis
TGAAGTAGGTGATCTTGTGGCAAGGATGAAGGACTGTTCAAGCATGAATAATAGATTGTAAAACAATGGAGATTGCTTACTCATTGTGATCTGGTAGACTTCAGAACTGTCAGTTAGTGAGTAGTAGTGGTTGAGTGTCTTCCTTGCCAGTGAAACAGCAGTGCGAACGGATGGTAAGTACTTGCAGTCACAAGAGAATTTGCAGAGCTCTTGATCGATATGATCCATAGCAGGTATGATGGTGGCAAGGTTGGGTGTCGCTCACAAGAAGAAAAGGGTCACATCTTTGAGGACCTATTGGCAATGTAGGTGATTATGTGAGCAGTAAGAACACGAGGAGAATGCTGTGTGAGTACTCACCCTCAATACTTCATGCAGTTATTTAATCACTGTTTATTCCTCGTCAGATAACTCGAACTTTCTCAGCCCAAGCTCCCGTTTCTGGGTTATTCCATCAACCACCTATCGATGTTGCAAGGCATAGTCCAACATATCAAATGTCGAATTCCACCAAGTTGCCACATTCTGTGGAAGATACATCAACTTCAACTTCAATGTTTTGAAGATCTCGCACCAGGCAGGGAGGAGGATGGTGGTCAAGCAGATGATTTTGTAGCCCAGTTTGTGTGTCTAGAGGAGTCTCAGACTCAAATGTGAGTTTTTTAATAATACTTGCACCTTGAACAGCGCCGCTTTTACAGGGTATGTTGTTCTCTTTAGCTTCTCGCACTCGCTTGCCATCAGTTCCCTGGACTCATCAACCCACCCCTCATCATTATCATCGATCAAGTCCTCAGCTTCATCATCCTCAAGTTCATCCTCATCATCCACACCAGCATTGCTATTGGGCTCTTCCAAGTCCTCCAAAGAGGACTCTTCCTGCTCACTACTGATGTCCATTTTGTTTAAATCCTTGGTCATGGTGTCAAACTGACGAAGTAGTGACTTCGCTACTAGATTTATGATGTGCAAAAAGCAACGCATTTGGCTTGCATGACCCGCAAACATCGGCACCAAGTCACTAAGCATATCCACCATCACATTGTTGTTTGAGGCATTATCACAGGTCACAGAGAGTATCTAGTAGGCAAGTGATCAGTATTAGATGAAGTACATTGTTGATATAATGGTAACACTGACCTTATCTGCTAATCTGAACTCATTTAGCATGTTTGCAAACACCTTTGCCAGCTTATGACTGGTATGTGACTACTTATTGTTTAATCATTCTTATTGTGGACTTGGATAGACTCAGACTCACTATGGCAACCTTGACAATGTCCAATGGCATTGACAGAGGTTTTCCTTTGTGCTCCAAGTGCACACATAAAGCCACAAACACGTGGTGGTTAGGTAATGACCATGCATTGGTCGTGAAGTTTAGCTTGCCACTATAAGTCTATAATTCAAGGTATTCAGTCTCACATCTTGTCACATATTAAAGCATCACTAACCTTCAACATTCTAGCTATCCTTTCTCATGTCTGGGAAAATACAAGTTGAACGTCTCGGGCAACAGTCCATCTGGATGGTAAGTAATAATGAGGGCAACCCATTTTCATTAGTACTTGATAATATTCATCTTTGACTATCGAAAATGGTCGGAGATTCTCAGATACCCAGCAGACGATCACAGCACTACAGAAAATCATTCATTCATTCAATGCTATGGATCAAGATTCAAAGGGCATATCACCGCACTGAGTTTCCACTGGAGTATGCACCTGATGTGAGTAGGCAACCTTATTGGTTTTTTTGAATGCTGATTTGATTGTTCCATTCTTTAAGTTTCCATTTCGGAGTGCCTCACACACTTTAGTGCTATTTTTCAGTGCTTCGTCTGCAGTACTCATGATCTCAGTACCCCAACAGCTCTTAGCATGCTTTCACAGGTTCTCTATGGACCTTGCATCCTTTGTGTCCAAGTACTGGCAGATTGTTGTGTGGCAACTATGTGCACCACAGACAAAGTCATGAGCATTCCAGCCATTGACCTTGACAATACATGGTTTTGGTTTGAAAAAGCCATATACGGGTGCACACCACTCTTTTCTCAGTCACTCTGTTCAAACCCAAGTGAATGTGGGCTTCATTTTCTATTGTACAAGGAACTCACCAAGTTCTTCCTCTGTAGTCTCCAGTGTCATGTTCTTGATGGACTCATCATCTGTGTCAGCAACACCCTGGACAGCCTAGCCATTAGATGTGTGATTTAAGATTATATCCCATGGTGGTTGTTACCTGCACACTAGGACCATCATTAGAGTCCTACCCATTCTGGGTATGTGTCGTCACTGGTGTGTGGGCTGAGTGGCATTGTTTTTTTCCCTTGTTAAGAGCTTCATTGCCAGAACCATCGGAAGACTCATTGCCTTGAGGTTGCTTCCTTTTTTTGACAGTGTCAAGTCTGTTAGTTGCTCCTCAAGTGCAGCTTGGGCCTTCTCTGTTTTCTTTCAGACACATCTAGCACCGGCAGTCTTGGACATACTACTTGGCAAGTCAGGAGTCTGTGGGCCAGTGTTAGAAAGACTTGGAGAAGTACTGGCATTTGCTGTTGTTGACTTGTGTGTGTATTTATTACAGTCAATGTGGCTGAGATGCAGGCTGCTTGCCCCTTCTACAACTGCCATTCCCCACCTGGATCGTCCTCCTCCTCCGCTTCTTCCCGCAGCTCTCACCAGTCCCGGGGATCCTTTCGGTCCTGCACCTCCCACACTTCCAGCCACTCTCAGTGCTCTGGCTGCACACTTCCAATACCTCCACCTCGATCCCCACCAACATTAAATGAGGATGATGACTTTTGCTTCGACTCTGTCGGAGAAAGCAACATGTGTGGGTCACCTGTTGGGTCTTGCCATGGTTTGTAGAAAGGTGGTCTCACTAGGGTTTCGACCCTACTAAGGGGGTAATGTTACAATCAGCCCCTTTTCTTTCTTTCTTTGCTTTTATTTCTCTCGCCTTGTATTACTTAAATGCACACAGCCCTTCAATTGGTCAGTGTCACAGCTGTGCACTCCCCTTATCTCTTATCTGTGACTCATATGTTCCATCGCATTCCATGTAGTTCTATCACGCACAGCCTTCTGACTTGTTTCACGCTGTGTATGACTCATTTCCCTTATCTCCAGTTACCCCTTTTAGATTCCTCTCTTATTGAGCTGTAGCACTGCTTGGTCTGTGCGCAGGACTCTTACATATAAATAGGGCATAGCACAAGCAGTGTAACCTTAGCTTGAGCCTACTCGAGATAGCAATCTATTGTATCTTTGACCCTCTTGCTCTCCTCTGCTCTCCCTCTGAACCACTTAGCCTCGTAGCGTCTTCACTTGAGGATACTCTGACTTCATCTTCGACGTTGCTACATACTCGCCAAGGTGGAGTAGTAACCAGTCTCTGTGCATTGCGCTCAGGACCTATGCCCCTCGTCTTCGCCTTGCAGCTTTAGGTTGTGCATCAAGTCTATGGCTGACGCTACCTGCGCCTGTCATAACAGCTCAATAAGAGAGAAATCCAAAAGAGGTAACTGGAGATAAGGTGAAACGAGTCAAACACAGTGTGAAATGAGTTGGAAGGCTGTGCATGATAGAACTACATGGAATGTCATGGAACTTGTGAGTCAGAGATAAGAGATACGGTTGTGAGAGTGAAACAGCATACATCAGTAGTAGTGGCTGAACAGAGATGAACAAGTCTAGATAGGAAGTATAAACCCACAAGCAAGAGCAAGTGGGGCCTATTTCGACTGGGGAGTCTCATCAGGTTCATGTGTCTAGTTTAAATATCTAGCGGCATGGAAGTATGACTAAGATACTTAAACCTAAAGTAGAAATATTACTAAAGGTTCCTACATCAAATCAATGACATGAGAACCATGATTACTGATCAAGGCACTATTCTCATGTCAAATAAGATTTGAATCACACAGTTGTCCATGTGTGGGAAGACATATGTAACATATAAGTAAATTTGGTAAATGAGTGACAACGTCTGGGAAGCATTTACTGTTGACTCAACATGACTACATGGGATGTAATTCTAAACCCCTAAATGCGCACGAGGCAACTTACAGAGTGCTAACACTTGAGAACCTACTACAAACTATGGGCTCATCAACGGTCATCAGACATGAATGGTGTGTAGTGTAACTTAGGCACCATCCGAAGACATGGTTGCTACCTCTGAAGAGGCTCCCCCATAGGGCACTGCATACTCACTCAAGATGACGTATCCATCTCATCCTCATGTTGTTCGATTCAGCTCCCTTGTGAAGTGGGAGAATCATCATGAGTCATTCCAAAAAACTCAGTTAACATTGACTGTCTTGGCTTTTTTGGCAGAGCAGCTCTAGTTCCGGATGGGGTATTATTCCCTTCCGACATATTGTCATCCAACAGGTCAATATATCCCCCTCCAGGTAGAAGCTCGTCCCAAATGGGCAACTTGAATATGTTATCGAGACCATGTTGGTCCCAATTGCCGTAAGCACTGAAGAAGTGTGTGGCCACAATGTGCACTTTCTCAACATGCTGTCATTCCTCGGCAAAGAGGCATTTGACAAGCGAGGAGCACCACTGCATGGCCAAGTCTCTGAAATTGCATGTGCATTTATGGGAGACTAGAAGTCATCTGTTGTCAAGGACCCAATACTCGTAATTGAGCATGCATAGTGTATCAAAGGTCTTATCCCCTTCAGTACCATACCAGACATCCCTGGAGACCAGGGGGTCCTTACCATCATGGGCCATCAGCTCCCAGTCTGCATAGCGCTGCAAGATACTGACACCTCCATGGGTTTGGACAAAAGCTGACAAGTCAGCATCTGATACTTCCCTTAAAGGCATCAACCCCTGGGCTATATCATGGGAGAGTGGCATTTCAAAATTGCCCTCCCGCCATGCAGCTAGAGTGTGCCATATGGATTGGGTCATGATGTCACTAAGGCGATGCACATCAAAGAAGTCCCATGCCATATTGAAGATGGTCTTCATCACTAGAACCCAGTCCTCGGTATCCGCCGGATTAGCCATTCCATTGCTAGGGTCTCTTTTTGAGATTTCCCAGTGGGTTCTAACGTGAGATGATTTCCATCTTTTTATGATGGCTTTCAGATACCCTCGCAGGATATATAGATCAGATAAATCGTTCACTGCATCCAAGTAGTGTTCTAATTTACTTGATAGGGTAGCAAGCCAGGACAGCTCTCCAATAAACATTCCTCATTTAATGTCTAAAGGGTACACGCTGTCCCATGGAATTCTTTCAAGATGGTTCCGTGCCTTTCGGTATGGTTTCCACTGTACTGAGTGGTCTGAATCCTGGTAAATAAATAAATCCAGGAATGGTAATGATAGGCATGGCCTTTCCCATTCAATGGTACACCCATCAAAGCTGATGCAGTAATCTATGAAATCCTTAGGGTTTCTGGCACCGGAGCCACCAGGATACCATTCAGGGAATTGGTCGAAATATACAATCACTAGGGTGTCATCAATGTACCACTTATAGAACAGAATATTATCACTAATGTGTGGCAACACATCTTTCTCAAAATACAGACCATATAGATTAGCTATATTGGGACTGCAGGCAATGCCCATGGCAATGCCTTTAATTTGTATGTAAGTGGTGCCATCTGGACCTTCGACAACAAGGTTGAATAATGCCATGTCCAGAAGTTCTCTAAATTTGGCAACAGGAGGGAAGCGGTGAAGCACTTCCTGAGCTGGCAGATTTAATTTGTGAACTTCATGGCATAGGTACTCTCCCAATATTTGGCATAGGATGTCCATCATCCTTTCCAGGGGGATGTTCAGGTAGAAAGCGACGACATCGCCGCTGACAAACTTCCACGGCCTACTGTTATCGAGCTTAAGAGTGTAGAGCTGCTCCATCAACTGCTTAGATCCCTTGCAAATGTAGGGACTGGTGTCAATAAGTGGTTTCAGTAGTTTAGATATGTATTTAGCAATAGGGTTCTGGATAGAACTGTGGCATGGCGTGATGGGCCTCATCTTCACAGGCGATTTATGGATTTTAGGGATACCATAGAATCACAGGAGTGACACTCTCAATGGGTAAGTAGTTCCTGTGTCGTATTCCTCCCTAACCAGAACAAACTGCATTAGGAATGCACACTGTTGCTTCGTATATCTAGGCGACTTGGCAATGTGGGTTACAGCAATGATCTTCTGTCGAAGAATTGTCGACCTTTTCTCCAAACTCAGGGGATGATAATTGTCGCGATCCATGAGCAAATCCTGAGTTTTCTGTATGAACCATTCCTTCGTGACTAGCAACACTCCCAAGTTTTTGTCTGTGAGTAGGATCACATATCCATTGTCCTCACAGAACCTGTACAGATGCTTGGCTGTAAAGATCGAAGGGTGAGCTCTTGGTTGCTCTTTGGATATGGCTGTGAGTATGCTATTAATGTATCGGTCTCCCTCTAAGAGCACATTTTCCAGGCATATGTTGCCTATTGGTGCTTTGCAGCGGCGAGTGCCTCATTCCTTGCTGCAGATAATGCTTTGAGGCATTCTTCTAGGGCTGGGAGCAGTGTTTCCACGAGGACCATGGAAAGGGCATGGGGTTCAAAGCCATACATGAGGTAGAACGGCGATTTCCTGGTGACAGAGTGGGGGCGGTGGTTGTGTGTGAATTCCACATGGGTAATATGATCAGCCCATGTGGTCGGGTTGTTCCCACAGAAGATCTGAAGGTACGTTTCAACCTCCTGGTTGACTCATTCCGTCTCACCATCAGACTGGGGGTGGTATGCTGTGGATAGGGACAGGTTATATTTCAGGAGTTTTCCAAGCTCTTGGGCGAAGGTAGACATGAATTATGGACCTCGGTCTGAGATGATTTTGTCATAGAGGCCCCAACGATGGTATGCTTTGTAGAAAAGAGGGTTGCTACTCCCTCAGTGTTGATGTGTTTCTTGGTTGGGCAGAGAATTACCCCCTTAGTAAGCCCATGGTCGACCATGACCAATAGGCTATCAAACCCATTAGACAAGGGGAGGTCAGTGATAAGGTCACAAGAGATCTGTTGGAATGGATGAGAGGTGAGAGACTTAATCAGGGTGAGCAGGGGAACAGTGGGATGGGTATTGGCCTTATTCTGTTGGCAGATGGCGCAACCCTCGATATAGCAATGGATTTGGGTAGTGAGGCCAGGCCACCAAAAGTCATGGGCAATGAGTTGATGGGTTTTCAGGTAGCCAGGATGACCAGCAGAGGGGTGATCATGGGCGTGGGAAACAACTGAGAGGTGGTCTGGTTCAGGGACATAGACACGATCACAATAGCAGAGGAGGTTCTCCTTGAATTGCCAATCGGAGAGGCAGTTGCAGAGGTTAGGGGCTGTGATGGGTCCATTGAGGTCTGCGTGGAGATGGGTGACAAGTTCATCCATGGTGGAGTTCTTCTGGATGGCAGTTGCGAGGACAGAGTCGACAACATGGACAAAGAGAGTCTTAGGGAGGAGGGTGACAGCTTGGTTGTCAGACTCAGATGAGAGTTTGTCAGGGCAGTGGGAAAGGGCATCGGGGCCAGAGAGTAGGGAACCAGGGATGTGGGTCATCTTGAGATCAAAGTCTGCAAGATCCAGGAGCCAACATGCTTGGCGGTGGTTGAGATTCTGGGGTTGATGGAAGTATGTTAGATTTTTGTGGTCAGTGAAGACCTGGACTGGGTGTTGTGAGCCTCAGAGGTAGTGGTGCCAAGCTTTGAGGGCTTGGATGATGGCCAAGAGTTCTCAGTCAAAGATATCATAGTTTCATTCTGCCGAAGAGAACGATTGGGAGAGGTAAGAACAGGGGTGCCAATCCCCATTTGAGTCGGTCTGTAGAAGTATGGCACCAGTGGCATCACGTGATGCATCGGTAGCCACTGTGAAGGGCCTGGAGAGATCCGGAAGGTGGAGGATGGGTCAGAAGAGAAAGAGCTTCTTGAGCTCATTGAAGAAAGATTGACACTGGGGAGTCTAGAGCCATGCAGCAGTTTTCTTTGTGAGGTTTATGAGGGGTCGGGCGACGTCCAAATAGGAGGGGATGAAACACCAGTAGAAATTTGTGAATCCCAGAAATGAATGTACATCTTTAACTTTCTTTGGAGTAGGCCAGGAGGTGATCCCATTAAGCTTGACGGGGTCCATGGCAAGTTTGCCTGGTTTGACTATCATACCCAGGTATTCGACTTCCAGGGTGGCGAACTTGCATTTGCTTAGGTGTAGATGAAGGTCTAACTCCATCATGCATTGAAGGACGTGGCAGGTGCGTTCTGTGTGGGATGTCTGGTCTGGGGAGAAGATGAGCAGGTCATCCATATAGATAATGAGCCATCCTTCAGCAATCATGTCTCGGAATGAGTTGTTCATGAAGCATTGGAAGGTTGAGGAGGAGTTGTTCATGCCAAAGAACATGACCAGGGGTTCGAAGAGGCCTTTATGGGTAATGAAGGTGCCTTTCCATTGATGGCCATCTTTGATGTGTACGTTGTTATACCCCCATTGAATGTCAAATTTGGTGAAGACATTGGCTCCTTTGAGCTTATTGACTAGGTCTGAGACAAGGGGTAGGGGTTAGGCATTGCAGATGGTGTGTTCATTCAAGTACCAGTAGTCTTGGCATGGATGAAGTTTGCCATCCTTCTTTTTAATGAAGAAGAAAGGGGAGGCCTGTGGGGACTTGGAGGGGTGAATTTTTCCCGAGTGAAGGTTCTCGTCAAGAAAGGCTTTGGTTGCCTTTTGTTCTTCCAGGGATAGAGGGTAGATTTTCCCAATTTTTGGAATGAAGGATTCATCAAGGTTGATCTCATGGTCATAAGGTCAGGATGGGGGAAGAGATTCACAATCCTTTTCCTCGAAGACTTTGGCAAAGTCAGAGTATTCTGGGTGCAAGGTAATTTCCTGGGTCTGAGTTCCTGCTTTCTCCGCAAGTTCGGTGGCCTTAGAGTAGTGGGCGATGGTAGCTAAGGGTAGGATATATGGTCCTCCTCAAGTAACACAGTTGATAGAGTAGTGGCTGAGGGTTTGGTGTTGCCACTGCTTTTCAGACTGTATGTCCAGATATGCATGCAAATGCGTATGGGTTTCGGGTGTAGTGTTTATACACTGAATCGAAGTTTCCCCGAATCCTTGGAGAGGTGGGGCATGGTAATGGGAGTCATGTTGCTTTTGATCAGTGACATAGGTGTGGTATAGGTCTGTGGATTGGTCCAGGACCTCAGGGACAGAGATGGTTTGTTTTTCCCAGTTGATCGTGGGGTTGGCAAGACGGAGCCAGGGAAGACCAAGGATTTTCCTTGCCGCAGTTCATGAGGTAGAAGAGCACCTTTTGGGTAACTCCTTCTCCAACAGAGACATAGAGTTCGATGGAGAATAAGATATCCCCATTAGAGTTTGCAGATTGATCTATGTTTTGAACGTGGATTGGTTGTTCAAGGTGGGTTCAAGGAAGTCGGTGTTTTCGGGTGAAAGCCCAGTCAAGGCAGGAGATTTCTGCTCCTGAATCAATGAGAGCAGGGAAGTCAATGACTTTCATGGTGTGCGAAGGTACCACGAGCTGAATGGGGATACGCATAGCTCTATTTGATGTTGATACTAGTACAGGTGCACAAGAAACAAAACATTGGGGAGGTACTTGCGTCAAAGGAGTCCTCCCTTTCAAAAATCCTTTACTTCCACTGCCTCAACATGGACATCTTCGTCATCATCCTTGTCTATGAGACCAGATATCTCTTCTTCAGCTTTGGTGACCTTTCAGTCAGCTTTGGGGCATGGGGGAAGATCTTTGAAGGTGGGGCACTTGTTAGAAAAGTGATCCGATTTTCTGCAATGGAGGCAGAGCCCTTGTTTGAAGCAGTGTTCGTACTCTTCAGGGGTGAGTTTTGGAATGCGGATGGCATCCACATCCATGAAATTGGAGTCCTTGTCACGAGAGGTCTGAGTGGGGTGGGGAATGAAGGTGGGGGTCGAGGAGTGCTTGTGCTGGCAGGCAACAAGCTTAGCATGTTTGTGCTGATCATCGAGATGAGAGGCATTCTTGATCCAATCATCGATGGTGGTGGGGATGGTGTCCATAAGGTACACCTTTTTCGAGAGTGAAGGGGGAATGCCCATTGAGAAGTAATGGCAGATAGTGGCTGCCTTGTTCAGTCCTGCCAAGCTGACCTGATTGTGAAATTCTGAGATATATTGACTGAGGGAGGGTTGGAAGGTCCCATCTCGTTGTTCATTGACACGGTAGGTGGCCAGCCAGGTTAAGGCATTGGCGGCGGTGTTGGGGCTCTCGAAGTGAGCCTTGAACTTCTTGATAAATTTGTCCCAAGATCCTAGGGTCATATTGGTACCTCATATGCTTTCTTCAGTGAAGGTATCTGCCCAGGTGAGGGCACTCCCATCATTCATAAACAACAGGGCAAATCCTATCTTCTTTTTATCCATAGAGTAGACGTCAACGTTTACGGTGAGGTACCGTTGTACAGAGCAAAGCCAGGGCATGGCATCGTGTTGTTTTCCTGAGAAGGCCTTGGGTTGGGTGAGGCGGAGTTCAGTAGGCTTGGAGGACATCAGTGGCATGAGGTTTGGGCTAGGTGGGGACAGAGGTGTGGTGGTTCCAGAGCTAGGACTAGGGGGTGTAGTAGACTTCCAAGAGGAAGAGGTTGCAATGGGTGGTGGTGGTGGGTGGGGGCGCCGCTTCAAAGGTGACGGAGGGGCCAAAATGGCTGTGATCTTCAACAAGGGTAGTCATGTTTGAAGAGCTTGAGCCTTTTGTTACAACAGGCATGTGTAGTGTCAGCCATAGACTCGACACACAACCTAAAGCTGCAAGGCGAAGATGAGGGGCATAGGTCCTGAGCTCAATGCACAGAGACTAGTCACTACTCTGCCTAGGTGAGTATGTAGCAATGTCAAAGATGAAGGTAGAGGTAGAATGTCCTCGAGTGAAGACACTGCGAGGCTAAGTGGTTCAAGGGGAGAGCAGAGAGGAGTGAGAGGGTCAAAGATGCAATAGATTGCTATCTCGAGTAGGCTCAAGCTAAGGTTACACCACCTGTGCTATGCCCTATTTTTATGTAAGAGTCCTGCACATGGACCAAGCAGTGCTATGGCTCAATAAGAGAGAAATCCAAAAGAGGTAACTGGAGATAAGGGGAAACAAGTCAAACACAGCATGAAATGAGTTGGAAGGCTGTGCGTGATAGAACTACATGGAATGTCATGGAACTTGTGAGTCAGAGATAAGAGATAAAGAAAGCGCACAGCCGTGAATGCTGACTAATGAAAGGGTTACAAGGCAAAAGAAGCGAAAGAAAAGAGAAAAAGGGCCGATCGTAACATTAACCCAACCCAATCATGCTAACTGTTTGCACATCTTATTTCTGCCTTTGTAGCCTGCCAGTTGGAATATGTTACTTTGCTCTTGTGCTCAAATGCAGTTGTGATAGACCTAGAGCACAAAATGCTTTCAACCACTTCGGTACATACATACTTCTGCAGCATTCATGGTGTTATCAGCAATATTGTCAGTCTCAACTCTCCAACACCTTTTAGCATGCTTTGCATGTTATCAGTGAAGCATGCATCCTTTTATCAAGGAATTATCAAACAGTAACCTTGCAGCCCCATGCTAAACACTTGAAAACATGAGATACAGTAGCTCCCCACCTATGGTCTTATTAATGGAACAGGTTTGAAGAAGGCACAAATGGGTGAGGTCCATTCTTTCATCATATGTGGACATTGGCATTCATCATGCTGCTTGTTACAATGGCTGCTCAGAGCAACCTGGTGTTGCATTGGAAGTGACCTACTAGTGTCTAGCCTAATGATATACCTCTTTTGAAATGTCTTTGATTCTTGAATCAAAATCACCACCTCACTCATACCACAGCCACCATGAGGGGATGAACAACCAGTGGAGCCATTTGCAAATGCAGAGCCTGATTGGTACTGTGAGTTGTGTTCTGAGTACTTTATGTCATCAATTTCTTTATCTTTCCTCATGCTATCACACAATATTTACAAGTTTTTTATTATGTGTTATACTTTGTTGTAAGAATAGTTGATAACTCATGTGGTGGGCTCCTCAAAACACAAGGTATAGTTTTCTTGTATAAATTTACATGCCATTATAGGCATTCTTGTCAGAGCATCTCTGATGCCTTCTAAAAGAAAACTCACTACTGGTAGCTCTGCAGACTCTGGCATTGCGAAAGGCAACTCAGATATAGTAGCACTCACCTCAAAATGGCAGAGGGCCAAAGCATTCATTGACAATGCTGGTACTGATAAGTGGAATTTTTTTCTCAGTATCTTGACAACCTCTTTTAATGGATTTTCAATACCTCTCAGAGATGAGTCAACCAAGGCATTCACTATGTGCTAGAAAAGGCAATGGAGGGCAGCTTTAACAGCTTCAACAGCTTGAGCATATTCAAGTTGCCAAACCTTCTCAGTCATCCATATAAGGGCTTGACATGGCTATACAGGG
This sequence comes from Spongispora temasekensis, assembly GCA_038094675.1. Taxonomy (NCBI): domain Eukaryota; kingdom Fungi; phylum Basidiomycota; class Agaricomycetes; order Boletales; family Boletaceae; genus Spongispora; species Spongispora temasekensis. Next base: position 12,497 of record JBBPUL010000104.1, read on the forward strand.
TAAAGAAGGAACCCTCTTATGAGCCAGTTGAACAAGAGGACAATGATAGCCAAGTTTGGGCAGAATCTTCTGTTCCAACAATGTAGGACCAGCCATCATTCACATGGGCATAGCCTGATGAACAGTTTGGTTTTAGGCTACCTGTTTAGAATTGTGCCAAAGTGAGGTGAGACTCCATTCACTTTGTTGTGACCTTATGACATTGTATTGTTAGGTCTTCAGCTACAGCTTCATCTGGTGGACTGTCATCCTGCAACTCTTATGGCTTTTCAGCACCCTTATCATGCATGGGTTCTATAGCACCCACCTCCCATGCTCCATCTGACTGTGGGCTAAAAGCTGACTATGGAGATGATGGCCCAAGCTTTGGCAATAATGAAACAATCTTTGCTATGCAAAAAATATCTCAAAATTGGACTTCTCAATCTCAAAGCATTTCAGGTCTTGGAGATCAAGTTAATATAAACACTCATTTATATCAGTCTCCACATGACACCCAGCTATGTGGAACACAGTCCTTTATGCAAGTTCCTTTATCCCTATCTAGAGTGCATTCCATATTTGCTGACAATGTTGTAGGCTCTCACAAAGAAGCCCTTCAAGCTGAGATTGACAAGGTGTCTCCAAGTGAGGATGAATGGTTTGCAGAGTCAATTTTTTGTCATGAAGGTGAGTGTCATGCCACTGAATACTCAACAGTGTCTACATAATCCACAGATACTTCTGAGATACAGGGCCAAGATCAATCTTTTGGTGCTGGTAAGTCATCTTCATAGCTTGTTTCTACTTGCCATTCACTGGTTCAAGACACCAATATGATTGATGATGGCCTGGATGAGCACTCCACCATGCCCAACTCTCAACACAGCAGAGTTCCAGGTTTAGTGCCCATATAAGTACATCAATAAATGATTGGTAATCTGCACTGATAATAGAATTTAGGTGAGGTTGAAGATATCATTGCTTGACACCACCAGCACAACTGAACACCATGTCTTCCAGACAATGCTCAACTGCTGGCCATACATGATGAGCAGCAGCAAGCTCAGCATTCATGTAGTGTCACTCTCACTGGTTTTGCTGTGAATGACATGAATAATGCTGATATTGCCAAAACTCTTCTTAATGGTGGTACTTTCTTAAAATATGGGTTGGATGTGGATTTAAATGCACAAATCCATCAAGGATGTCATTTGAATGTTCTTCAATAGGGCTGGATGAATAATCTTATGCACTCTGTGCTGTCCAGTGTAATCATTGATTTTTTCTACACTGATCAGCTCTTGATGGATGTTCTCTTCACGGAGGTTTTTGCACAAGAAGTTTCACATCCTGCTGTTGCATTTGCAGCAACTGCTGTAAGTTCTTCCTTATATCTGTGTTTCTGTCCAAACATATCAATAGATCAAAGTTGTACTTGATGAGATGGTGGCAGAAAAAAAAGGATGTTTTATTCAAGTGTGATGTCTATGTGGATGTTTATGTTGATATACTAGGTTTTATGGCCAAGTGTGACATGTCTCCAATTCACTGTGCAAAGATGATAGGGCTTTGTGTGGAATGGGCCAAAATTGGAAGGCGTGTATTTGACTTTCCATGTGAATGTGATTGTTAAACAAATTCATCACTAGGAATGGCAACTTGATGAATACTATAACCAGCTTTGATGTAGATCTTGATTAGATATCATGTAGTCATCCCTATCACCCTTAATCTTGATCTGAATGCATGTTTTTGGTATGGAATGGATATTATGTGTCACTTAGCACAGCAAGACTGGAAGTCTGGGACAGTGTGTCCTACATATATGGTGCTCTAGCACATTTATAGAAGACTGGGACAACCTATCCTATATTGATTAGTATAGCATTCTTGAGCATCTCTAGCTGCTTGCCCATACTGGAAGGCTACTAGGATAGTCTGTTGCAGTCTGGCAGACAGAGCTATCCAGTTAGATACCTTGTTGGAGATAGCTGGAATGACTGGAACACTGGCAAGTACTGGCTAGCACCAGCCAGATGGAGGGTTGGTTTGCTGATAAAGAGATCCTACATTAGCCTGCAACACTGCAAGAAAATGGGAATATCACATGAAAAATATGTGGTCAGGGCTAGTAAGGAGCTGAACCATGTAATGGTGAGGTGAGTACATATGTGGAATTCTCAAGTGCTCCCATGACTTCCAGTAGGCTGTGCTAGTTGATGCACAGCAGTATTCTGGGACCTGTTTGGTTTGTCCTGAACTCTTTGAAGGCACGTCAATCTCTCTACTGAGTCTTTCCTCATTATCTAGTTGCTGATCTAAGTTTATGACTGATTCAGCAGGTTTAGTGTTATTTTCACAATACTTGTTGCATTGCAGCTATAGGCCCAATGCAACCTCATCCTAGAAGATACCATGAAGCTCATGTATACAGGATTGACACTGAGGGCAGCAGGCAAGTCCTGGGTAGTAAAATGGATGCATGATATTGACTGGCTTCAATAGGTATTGCATCTAAGGAGTCATGTCAATGGAAGTTCCGGTCCACTTCCAAATGTGAAGATGTAATGGTGGAGTAAAATGTGAGCTAAACAGGAGGACATCAGGACTCATTTTAATGGGTGCATTGCCCTTCTTCCATGCTCGTGTCTTCTCCCAAATAAAAGAGACATATTCAACAACTTTAGATTCCCACTCAAGAATGAGAACTTCTCCTAGACTCTGATAAGTTGCTCCATACATCTGCTTGCTACTTGACCTGATTAAGTCTCATGTCAGACAACATTTTTCAGTGCCATATAGGTATTTGTTCCACTCAGTAACAGTAGACACTCACCAAATTTGCCCAATCACTGCAAAATGTTTTGCAATCCTTGACCTCAACAAGTGATGAGTTATAAAGAAGTGCCATGACCACCTGTGGTTTAAATGCAGACATTGAGAGGTGAAACAAGTTGAAAAAAAAAAAAAACTCAGGAGTTGGAAACTGTAGTCCTGGCTGGAGCATTGAACAGTAGATTATTATATAGTTACTTCTCTATTTATTTTCACTCCTCACCACTTTTTTCCTGTCATTTTTCACTCCTTCATGCAGTCACCATATCGCAGCATGAGTTTATTGCATTCTCATATGTCATTCACAGCTTCTGACTTTGAGTCATCATTACCTACTAATCAACCTGCCCAAATTGCTAATATAACAACTCCCAAAACTGAACACCCACACAAGCCAAATCACAAGCTGAAAGCAACTCAGCAAGAGCATTGGTGGATGTCATGTCACCAGGCCCAGGTCGGTCACTGACCAAAGAACCTTCCCCACTAGACCATGATGGTAACAGCAATCACAAAGTGATTGACCTCATAGCCAGTTGTGGAGATGAGAAGTCCAACTAACCAAGCACAACAAATAATAATGGCAGTTTTATGCTTAGACATGACTATACCAAATGTAGTATAGAGTAGTGTCTTTCATTCCGCGCAAGAATTACATAATCCGGTGCAGATGCAGCCCAGATATAGCCAATTTAATCTCTGAGTTATTTAAAAAGGGAAATGCCATATAACAAATGTGCATGGGAATTCTATGCTTAGTAATGGCTGTACCAAATGTAGTGCAGAGTGCTGGCCTTCGTTCCGACCAAGAATTACATAATCCGGTGCAGATCCAGCCCAGATATAGCCAATTCAATCTCAAATAGTATTTAAAAAGAAAAATGCCATATAACAAATGTGTGTGGAAATATTATGCTTAGTAATGGCTGTGCCAAATGTAGTACAGGTATTGCCTTTCATTCCATTTAAGAATTACATAATTGGGCACAGATGCAGCCAAAATACAGCTGATTTCATCTCATATTATTTAAATAGAGAAATGCTTTATACAAAGGTGTGTGGGCATTATCTGCTTAATAATGGCTATACCAAATCTAGTAATGGTGTTTATTCCATTGTAGAATTACATAATCTGGTGCAAATACAGTTATGATATAACTAATTTAGTGTTACTGCATATTGTTTGTTAGTGAATTGTCACATAGTGTTTGGTTGTGTTTGGTTGTGCTTGGTTAGCAGTTGGTTAGTGTTTGGATTTGTTTGATTATATTTGGTTACTAGTGTCTGGTTAGTAATGCTTGATTGTGTTTGGTTGTGTTTGGTTGTGCTTGATTAGCAGTTGGTTAGTGTTTGGATTTGTTTGATTAGTATATGGTTAGTTTATTTGATTGTATTTGGTTACTAGTGTCTGGTTAGTATGCTTGATTGTGTTTGTTTGTGTTTGGTTAGTGCCTGGTTAGTGTGTTTGGTTGTGTTTGGTTAGTCTACTTTTTTAGTGTTTAATTAGTATTTGATTGGTATATTTGGTTATGTTTGGTTATAGCCTGGTTAGTGTATTTGGTTGTGCTTGGTTGTATTTGATTATGGTATGCTGGACCATAAGTCTCTACTAGCTTATACAAGTCTGTACCTCTGTGTGAAAACCAGTGATTTACTGATGTGTGCTCTGGACATTGCTCTGCTTACTGTATGCTTGCAATGGGAGTGACCCACCACTAAGAGTTTGGGTGATCTGGCAGGGATAAATTGACAGCACTGATCATGAATGCTTAGTGACGGCACTGCAGGTGCCTGAGCAAGCATTCATGATCAGTGCTGTCAATTTGTCCCTGTCATATTAGTGTTTTAAAGTCCAGTTGCCAGACTGGAAAAGACCAGCAACTGGACTGGACTGCAACCGATCAGGACCAGACTGCAGTTGCCAGTTGCAGCACTTTAGCTTATGTTCAGTTGCTGGTTGCCAGTTTTGACTAGTGTACATTAACTGGTCATGGACCGACTACAACCGGTTGCACTCAACCAGTCCAGTCACCCTACTGAATAGGTATGTACACATTAGACATAGACAACTAAACAACTAGGAGTTGATGGTAAGTCAATGGTCTTCGTGTTTGGCTGCATTGCAACTAAGCAATTCCTAAACAATGCCTTGTTTGTGACTACAAGACTCTATTTACAATAAAGGTAAACCATTAAGTAATTATGTTACCAAAAGTGAAGTGCTGTCAGTTTCACTTACTTGGTTATCACACACAACAAATTCAGCAACAGCTTTCAACATGCCCTCCCTCGTGAACTCCTTGGGCTTTGATGTCCTTTGAACCGTCCCATCCAGCATCCATTGCCCCTTCTTTGCATTCATTTGCACCTTCATGATATCATGCCTTTCAGGTTCTGTGCAGCGCAATGCTCTCAGTACAACTTATAATGGCTATGAATATGCTGCTGACATGAAGAGTTGGAACCAACATGAAACACTTTGTGTTTTCCATGTTCATGTTTTTGGATGTACATTTCATCTTCTCTTTGGCATGCAGTAAGTACTCATTGTCTTCTAATAATTTAACTCACACTCACTTGCAAATGTTGCACCAATGCCCCTTCAGGACCTCCACTTTGCTGTTCAAATGACAGAACTTGACTTGAACCCTATCAGAGAAAATGGTGAGCAAGTCCTTGGCATGCTCCTTCTTTATGGGCCATGCTTCATATCCTATTCCAGTATCTTCCTCCAATGAGCTGTCAAGCAAGGCTACTGACTCAATATCGGACCTTCCAGAATGATGTGACATAACCAATGTATGACAAGAAGTGACCAATGTGTGACAGAAGGTAGCAGGAACTGAGACATACATATGAAGTGATGGACGAATGATGAGACCCAACTGAGGAGCGACATGAGCAAACAGATTGGATGTCATTGGATGTAACCTTGGTGCCCGAATGATGACACTTCCACACTGGTAAGTCAGCACCATGTTGATTGACTTGAAAACCTTCATCTGACTCTTCATCAATTTGTTCCTCAGATCGCTCAGTCAATGAATCACGGTGCTGCTTTTCCCCCTTGCCCTGTTTTGCTGTTTGGGGTGGCCATGGCTTTGCCACTTTCCTTGACCATGGTGATGCTCAACTAATGACTTCTTTAGTAGGTCGCCGGTCATGCCCAGATTTTCGAAGAGAATTCAACATGACTCGGAGGTTAAGGAGATAATACAAAAAGTGGGTGGAGAAATTTTCAGTTCCGCTATTAAGTTATTATATGAGGCAGCGTATGGCAAGCATGTTGCACAATGTTTGGTACTTAGTTTACAGCTCACTAATCAGTATTTCTGACTTGTCCAGACCTGTTCAGTCAGTCCTGACCAGTCTCAACTGGTTATGACAAGGTTGCAACTAGTCAATGTAGTGACTGGTTGTGACCGTGCTGGCAACTGAATGCAACCGGTCATCATCGGTTGCAGTTGCAGTTGCCCAGTCATGCTAGATACAAAAAACCGGTCGTGGTCCAGTTGCCCCCAAAATGGGAAAAAAACCGGACCAGACCGGACTTTAAAACACTATGTTAGATCACTCAAACTTGAAGTAAGCATTTCACTTTTAACTGGGATACTATAGTCTAGTAAATTATGTTCTTATATTAATATAGAGGATTATGTAATGATTACATAATGACTGAGTTTGAAATAATTTGATTTTGAAATTAAATTTGTGATTTATTTTTGATAGTTTACATAAGTCCATACAGACCTGTACAGATTTGAATTCTGTACAGGGAGGAACCTATCTGTACCTCTGTGGCCTGTACAGCTCTGTACAGAGCTGTACAGGAAGATATATTTTACTGATTAGTAAAGATCTTCCTATAAACTGGGATGATTGTGCTGAAGGCACAACTGCCCAGGTTAAACACCTCATACTCATGATGACATAATGAAGACCTTTTGAACAAACAAATACGCACCACCTAGCCTAGGCACTGTACACATGTGCACTGCACACACTGCAGCTCAGTGCTTAGCACCCAGCAACTAAGCTAGAGCATGGGTTTGGGTAACCCATGTGGGTCAGGGTTTGGGTCATGTGCAGGTTAGGTTTCGGGTCCATTATTTTCTACCCATACACCTGTCCCTTAATTACCCACCACCCATAGCTAGTACATATACTAGGAGCCTGAGTATGACCGGAGGAGCGGTGGTGACAGAATGGGCACGTGTAGTGGGGGCAGTGAACTTAAATATGCCCTAGTATGTGGCATATAAAGCATGAGTCGTGGTACCAGTTGTGGTCACTTGGACAAGGTAAGTCTCCTTGCAAGATGCATCGTTGGACCATGGCTTCCTGAATCTGGTCAAACCGAGCTTGGAGAGCGTCGATTGCTAATGCTTCCATAGGGTCAAGAGGGGAGGACGAGGTGCTGGATGTGCCATTTGTCGTGGGGACCGAGTCATGGATGATTTTGGAAGGCGATGGGAAGGGGGAATGGAGGGTGTATCTGGAGATGGAAATATTGGTGGGAACCATAACTGCGGCAGTCTCTCAGAGGTATCTATCAATATCCTGGACAAACTCCAAGAACCCCATCTGGTGAGCTAGATCGTGAACATGCCCGATGGCCCTGGAATGGATTGTTCGAATGGAGGCCCCAATGAGGGAGATGCTGTGATGTTTGTTACTGATGAGGGACTGAAAAAGGTGGGGGAGATGCTCCAGCTGGAGGTAAACCATGAAGAGGAGGAAAAACAATGAGGAGGGGTTGGTAAAGGCAGAAATTCCTGTGAACATGTGGGGGTCAGTGAGAAATTTGTGGAGTGCACTGTGCTCATCGTCTGTGGGGCCCGAAGACTGGAGGGTGTGGGCATGGAGGGGGATATTGACAGAGATTACTAGGGTTGGGGTGTCAGTGGGTGGTTCAAGGATAGGAATGGTATATACAGTGCCAGGGCTAGGAGGTGCACTGTCTCTTGCCAGTACCACAGCATCCTCATGATGAGGAGCATGGGCCATCATCGGAGAAGGGGTATGCAGCGGCGAAGCAAGATGGTCCTCCGTAGGAGGTATTGAAATGGACAGAGAAGAGGGAGACGAGAGAGATGTGGTAGAGACATTAGACATAGTAAATGAGAAACGAAGAGGTGAAGGGGCAAAGATGATAGTAGGCATTGTGAGGTGAGGAAGCTATTGCTTTGGGGAAGGGAAGGCCTTCGGGTGGAGGTTCTTATATTCCTGGAGGGCAGACTTCACATTTTTCAAGTTCCGTTCTGGAACCCAGGAATCTTCTTCAGCCATATATCCCTTCCATTGGATCAGGAACATATGGGAATGGGGTGTTCCTCTGTGGCATAGAACCTTCTCAATCTCATACTCTTCTTCGCCTTCTATTAGCTCTGGGGGTGGAGCTGGGAAGTTTGGGCCGTGGACGCTGTTTTCATGATAGGGTGATAGGAGGGAAGTGCGGAACACAGAGTGGATCTTCCATGTCACCGGGATTCGGAGTTTGTAGGTCAGAGGGGATAGGACATCTGTGATAATGAAGGGTCCTTCCCTTTTGGGCATGAACTTAGGGTTCACGATGCAGTGATTAAGGTTTTTTGCCTCTAACCACACCTTGTCTCCCTTGGTGAATGGGGTAAATGAGCAGCGTGTTCGGGATGCCATCACTTGGCATGTGAGTTCATGGGCAGTGAGTGCCTCGTTTCTAGCTGTGGATAGGGCCTTGAGGTGTTCTTCCAGGGCTGGGAGCGGTGTTATGACAGGCACGGGTAGCGTCAGTCATAGACTCAATGCACAACCTAAAGCTGCAAGACGAAGGCGAGGGGCATGGGTCCTATGCGCAATGCACAGAGACTGGTCACTACTCTGCCTAGGCAAGTATGTAGCGACATCAAAGACGAGGGCAGAGTATCCTCGAGCGAAGACGCTGCGAGGCCAAGTGAAACGAGGGGAGAGCAGAGGGGAGTGAGAGGGTCAAAGACGCAATAGATTGCTATCTTGAGTAGGCTCAAGCTGGAGATACATCGCTTGTGCTACACCCTATTTATATGTAAAGAGTCCTGCACACGGACCAAGCAGTGTGGTAGCTCGACAAGAGAGGAACCTAAATTAGGTAACGGGAGATAAGGGGAAGTGAGTCACAGACAGCGTGAAACGAGTCAGAAGGCTGTGTGTGATAGAACTACATGGAACATCGTGGAACACATGAGTCAGAGATAAGAGATAAGGAAATGCACAGCCGGGAATGCTGACTAAAGAGAAGGGCTGTGCGTGTTTAGGTAATACAAGGCAAAAGAGAGCGAAAGAAGAAAAGAAAAGGGGCTGATCATAACATTACCCCCTTAGTAGAGTCGAAACCCTAGTGAGACTTCTTCTACAATCCTCGGCAAGACCTGACGGGCGATCCACACATGTTACTTTCTCCGACCGAGTCAAAACAGAAGTTGTTGTCCTCGTCTAGTGCTGGTGGGGATCGAGGTGGAGGTACTGGAAGCGCGTGGCCAGAGCGCGCTGAGAGCAGCGGGAAGCATTGGAGGTGCGGGACCGAAAGGATCCCTGGGAGTGGTGGGAGCTGCAGGGGGAAGCTGAGGAGGAGGAGGATGTGGGCGGGGAGCGACAGTTACGGAAGGGGCAAATGGCCTGGGTGTGACCGGGGGAGCGGCAGCGACAGAAGGGACATGTGTAATGGGGGCAATGCACCCGGATATGTCCAAGTCAGTGGCAGACGAAGCAAGAGTCCTGGTAATGGCGATGGTCACTGGGACAGGGCAGATCTCCCTGCAGGATACGTCGCTGAATCGTAGCCTCCTGGATGCGATCAAAGTGGGCTTGGAGAGCGTTAATTGCTAAGGCTTCCATAGGGTCCAGAGGGGATGATGATGCACTAGGGGTGTCACCGGCCGTGGAGACAGAGTCACAAATGATCTCGGAGGTTGTTGGGGAGGGGGAGCGGAGGTTGTGGTCACGGATGGCGATATTGGTAGAGATGGTGACCGCAGCGGTTTCCCGAAGGTACTGGTCGATGTCTTGCACGAACTCTAAGTAGCCCAACTGATGGGCCAGGTCGTGCACATGCCCGATGACCCTCGAATGAATGTTGTGGATAGAGGCCCCGGTGAGGGCAGTGTTACGATGCTCGCTACCAATGAGGGCTTGAAAGAGGTGGGGGAGATGCTCCAACTGGAGATAGACCATGTAGAGGAGGAAGAATATGGAAGAGGGGTCTGTGAAGGCTGAAATCCCCATAAACATGTGGGGATCGGTGAGGTACTCATGGAGCACACTGCGCTCGTCATTGGTGGGGTCTGAGAACCGAAGGGCATGGGCATGTAGGGGGATGTCAACTGAAATTACTGGGGTCGGGGCATCAGCGGGCGGGTCGAGGACGGGGATGGTATATGGAGCGCTTGGGCTAGGTGGAACACTGTCTGTTGCCAGTACCACAGCATCCTCATGATGAGGAGCGTCGGCCAATGGCGGAGAAGGGGTGCGCGGAGGCGGAGTAGGATGGTCCTCCATAGGAGATACTGAAAAGGACAGGGAGGAGGGCGATGAGAGGGATATGGTTGAGACATGGGACATAGTAAAAGAAAAACGTAGAGGTGAAGGGGCGAAGACAATAGAAGGCATTGTGAGGGGAGGAAGCTAATGCTTTGAGGGAGAGAAGGCCTTCGGGTGGAGGTTCTTATATTCCTGGAGGGCAGACTTTGCATTTTTCAAGTTCCGTTCTGGAACCCAAGAATCTTCTTTGGCGGTGTAGCCCTTCCATCAGATCAGGAACATGCGGGAGTGTGGTGTTCCTCGGTGGCATAGAACCTTCTCAATCTCATACTCTTCCTCGCCTTCTATTAGCTCCGGGGTTTGTACGCTATTTTCACGATAGGGCGATAAGAGGGAAGCATGAAACACGGGGTGGATCTTCCATGTCACCGGAAGTCGGAGTCTGTATGTCAGAGGGGATAGGATGTCCATGATAATGAAGGGTCCTTCCCTTTTTGGTGCGAACTTAGGGTTCGCGATGCGGCGGTTGAGGTTCTTTGCTTCTAACCACACCTTGTCTCCTTTAGTGAATGAGGTGAAGGAGTGGCGTGTGCAGGATGCCATCACCTGGTGTGCGAGTTCATGGGCGGCGAGTGCCTCGTTCCTTGCTGTGGATAGGGCCTTGAGGTGTTCTTCCAAGGCTGGGAGCGGGGTTTCTGTGAGGACCGTGGGGAGGGCACGAGGCTCGAAGCCGTACATGAGGTAAAATGGCGACTTGCCGGTAACAGAGTGGGGGCGGTGGTTGTGCGTGAATTCTGCATGGGTGATATGATCAGCCCATGTGGTCGGGTTGTTTCCGCAGAAGATTCGAAGGTAAGTTTCAACCTCTTGGTTGACACGCTCTGTTTCTCTGTCGGACTGAGGGTGGTAGGCAGTGGACAAGGAAAGGTCGTACTTCAGGAGCTTTCCAAGCTCCCGAGCGAAGGTAGATGCGAATTGTGGGCTGCGGTCAGAGATGATTTTGTCGTAGAGGCCCCAACGATGGTAGACTTTGTGAAAAAAGAGGGTGGCTACTCCCTCGGCGGTGATCTGCTTCTTTGTAGGGCAGAGAATTACCCCCTTAGTAAGCCCGTGGTCGACCATGACCAACAGGCTGTTGAAACCATTGGACAAAGGAAGGTCGGTGATAAGGTCACAGGAGACCTGTTGGAATGGATGGGAGGCAAAGGATTTAATCGGGGACAAAGGAGGGATGGTGGGGTGGGTGTTTGTCTTGTTCTGTTGGCAAAGGGCGCAACCCTCAACGTAGCGGCGAACCTGGGAGGCAAGGCCAGGCCACCAGAAGTCATGGGCGACCAGTTGACGGATCGGAGAGGCGGTTGCGAAGGTTTGGAGCGGTGATGGGACCTTCGAGGTCGGCGCGGAGGTGGGTGATGAGTTCGGCATTCACGGAATGTTTTTGGATGGCAGTTGTAAGAACAGAGTCGACGACGCGGACGAAGAGGGTTTCCGGGAGGAGGGTGACGGCCTGGTTGTCAGACTCAGACGAGAGTCTGTCGGAGCGACGGGAGAGGGCATCAGGGCCAGAGAGCAAGGAGCCGGGGACATGGGTCATCTTGAGATCGAAGTCTGCAAGATCAAGGAGCCATCGCGCTTGGCGACAGTTGAGATTTTGGGGTTGGCAGAAGTATGTCAGGTTTTTGTGGTCAGTGAAGACCTGGACAAAATGTTGTGAGCCTCGGAGTTAGTGACGCCAAGCTTTAAGGGCTCAGATGATGGCCAGGAGCTCGCGGTCAAAGATATTGTAGTTTCGTTCTGCTGGAGAGAACAACTGAGAGAGGTATGAACAGGGGTGCCAGTCCCTGTTCACATCGGTTTGAAGAAGGATAGCACCAGTGGCATTGCGAGATGTGTTGGTGGCTACAGCGAAGGGTCTGGAGAGGTCGGGGAGGCGAAGGATGGGTCGAGAGAGGAAGAGCCTCTTGAGCTCATCAAAGGAAGTTTGGCATTTGGGAGTCCAAAGCCACGCGGCAGTTTTCTTGGTCAGGTTGATGAGGGGGTGGGCGATGTCAGAGTATGAGGGGATGAAGCACCGATAGAAGTTAGCGAATCCCAGGAAAGATCGTACATCTTTGACTTTCTTTGGGGTGGGCCAGGAGGCGATTCCATCAAGCTTGACGGGGTCCATTGCAAGTTCGCCCGGTTTGACAATCATCCCGAGGTACTCTACTTCAGGAGTAGCGAATTTACATTTGTTCAGTCGTAGATGAAGATCTAACTCGATCATGCGTTGGAGGACTTGGCGGGTACGCTCAGTGTGGGATTCGTTGTTGGGGGAAAAGATGAGCAGGTCATCCATATAGATGACGAGCCATCCTTTGGTGATCATGTCTTGGAAGGAGTCATTTATGAAATGCTGGAAGGTAGACGGGGAGTTGTTCATGCCGAAGAACATGACCATGGGTTCGAAAAGGCCTTTGTGGGTGATGAAAGTGCCTTTCCATTGGTGACCGTCCTTGATGTGTACGTTGTTGTATCCCCATCGGACATCGAACTTGGTGAAGACGTTAGCTCCTTTGAGCTTGTCGACAAGGTCAGAGATGAGGGGCAAGGGGTAGGCATCGTGGATCATATGTTCGTTCAAGTACCAGTAGTCTTGGCATGGATGAAGTTTGCCATCCTTTTTTTTAATGAAGAAAAAGGGTGAGGCCTGTGGGGATTTGGAGGGGTGAATTTTCCCAGAGCGAAGGTTTTCGTCTAGGAAGGCTTCAGTTGCCTTTTGTTCCTCGGGGGACAAGGGGTAGATTTTCCCAATCTTCGGGACAAAGGACTCGTCAAGGTGGATCTCGTGGTCATAGGGTCGCGATGGGGGAAGTGATTCACAGTCTTTTTCCTCGAAGACTTTGGCGAAGTCTGAGTATTCTGGGGGCAAGGTGACCTCCTGGGTCTGGGTCCCAGCTTTCTCCGCAAGTTTAGTCGCTTCGGAGTAACGGGCGATGGTGGCAGAGGGCAGGATGTATGGTCCTCCTCGGGTGACACGGTTGATGGAGTAGTGGCTGAGGGTTTGGTGCTGCCACTATTTCTCAGACTGAATGTCCAAGTATGCATGTAGGTGCCTGTGGGTTTCGGAGGTCATGTTGACACACCGAATCGAAGTTTCCCTGAAGCCTCGTAGAGGTGGGGCACGGTAGTGGGAGTCGTGTCACTTTTGGTCAGTGACATAGGCGTGGTAGAGGTCTGCGGATTGGTCGAGAACCTCAGGGACAAAGATAGTTTGCTTTTCCCAATCAATTGTTGGGTTGGCGAGGCAGAGCCAGGGGAGGCCGAGGATAACATTTTCCTTCCCGCAGTTCATGAGGTAAAAGAGTACCTTTTGGGTAACTCCTTCCCCGACAGAGATGTAGAGCTCAGTGAAGAACAGAATGTCCCCATTGGAGTTCGCAGATTGGTCTACGTTGCGGACGCGGATTGGTTGTTCGAGGCGGGTATGAGGAAGTCAGTGTTTTCAGGTGAAGGCCCAATCAAGGCAAGAGATTTCTGCTCCCAAGTCAATGAGAGCAGGAGAGTCGACAACTTTCATGGTGTGCGAGGGTACCACGAGCTGAATGGGGATACGCATAGCTCTATTTGATGTGGATACTAGTACAGGCGCACAAGAAACAAAATGTTTGGGAGGTACTTGCGTCGAAGAAGTCCTCCCTTTCAAAAATCCTTTACCCCTATGGCCTCTACGTGGAGGTCTTCATCATCATCTTCGTCCATGAGACCTGGTATCTCTTCTTCGGCTTTGGCGACCTTTCGGTCACCCTTGGGACGTGGGGGAAGGTCTTTGAATGTGGGGCATTTGCTGGAGAAATGACCTGGTTTCCTACAGCGAAGGCAGAGTTCTTGTCTGAGGCAGCGTTCTCGCTCTTCAGGGGTTAGTTTCGGAATGCGGACGGTGTCCACATCCATGGCGTTGGGGTCTTTGTTGCGAGAGGGCTGAGTGGGGCGAGGGATGAAGGTGAGGGTCAAGGAGTGTTTGTGCTGGCGGACAACAAGCTTAGCATGTTTGTGTTGGTCATTGAGATGAGAGGCATTCTTGATCCAATCGTCGATAGTGGTGGAGACGGTGTCCATAAGGTACACCTTTTCTGAGAGCGAAGGAGGGATGCCGGTGGAGAAGTAGTGGCAGATGGTGGCTGCCTAAACTCGGAGATGTATTGGTTGAGGGACGGTTGGAAAGTCCCGTCGCATCGCTCATTGATGCGATAAGTGGCCAACCAGGTCAAAGCATTGGCAGTGGTGTTAGGGCTCTCGAAGTGAGCCTTAAACTCTTTGACGAAGTCATTCCAAGATCCTAGGGCCATGTTGGTTCCTCGCATGCTTTTCTCCGTAAAAGTGTCTGCCCAGGTGAGGGCGTTTCCGTCATTCATGAATGACAGGGCGAAGCCTATCTTCTTCTCATCTGTAGAGTAGATATCAATGTTGACAGTGAGGTACCGTAGCACTGAGCGAAGCCAGGGCATGGCATCGTGTTGTTTGCCTGTGAAGGCCTTTGGTTGGGTGAGACGAAGTTCGGTGGGCTTGGAAGACATCAGGGATGGAGGACTGGGTGGCAAAGGGGGCGTGGTGGTTCTGGAGCTAGGACTAGGGGGCGTAGTAGATCTCCAAGAGGGAGAGGTTATGAGGGGTGGCGGTAGTGGGCGGAGGCGCCGCTTCAAAGGTGACGGAGGGGCCGAAATGGCTACGAGCTACAACAAAGGTAGTTGCGTTCGAAGAGCTTGAGCCTTTTGTTACGACAGGCGCGGGTAGCATCAGTCGTAGACTCGATGCGCAACCTAAAGCTGCAAGACGAAGGCGAGGGGTGTGGGTCCTATGCGCAATGCACAGAGACTGGTCACTACTCCACCTAGGTGAGTATGTAGCGACGTCGAAGACGAGGGCAGAGTATCCTCAAGCGAAGATGCTGCGAGGCCAAGTGAAATGAGGAGAGAGCAGAGGGGAGCGAGAGGGTCAAAGACACAATAGATTGCTATCTCGAGTAGGCTCAAGCTGGAGATACATCGCTTGTGCTACACCCTATTTATATGTAAAGAGTCCTGCACACGGACCAAGCAGTGTGGTAGCTCGACAAGAGAGGAACCTAAATTAGGTAACGGGAGATAAGGGGAAGTGAGTCACAGACAGCATGAAATGAGTCAGAAGGCTGTGTGTGATAGAACTACATGGAACATCATGGAATGCATGAGTCAGAGATAAGAGATAAGGAAATGCACAGCTGGGAACACTGACTAAAGAGAAGGGCTGTGTGTGTTTAGGTAATACAAGGCAAAAGAGAGCGAAAGAAGAAAAGAAAAGGGGCCGATCGTAACAAGCAGGGTTTTTGCGAGGACCGTAGGGAGGGCACGAGGTTTGAAGCCATACATGAGGTAGAATGGGGATTTTCCTGTGACGGAGTGGGGGCAGTGGTTGTGTATGAATTCCACATGGGTGATGTGATCAGCCCATGCAGTCAGGTTGTTCCTGCAGAAGATTCAAAGGTACGTTTCAACCTCCTGGTTGACTCATTCTGTTTCACCGTCGGACTGGGGGTGGTATGCTGTGGATAGAGAGAGGTCATATTTCAGGAGCTTCCCAAGCTCTCGAGCGAAGGTGGATGTGAATTGTGGTCCACGATCAGAGATAATTTTGTCATAGAGGCCCCAACAACGGTATACTTTGTGGAAAAAGAGGGTTGCTACACCCTCGGCAGTGATCTGTTTTTTAGTAGGGCAGAGAATTACCCCCTTAGTAAGCCCATGGTCGACCATGACCAATAGGTTGTCGAAACCGTTGGACAATGGGAGGTCAGTGATCAGGTCACAGGAGATCTGTTGGAACAGACAAGAGGCAAGGGATTTAATCAGGGAGAGAGGGGGCACTGTGGGGTGGGTATTAGCCTTGTTTTGTTGACAGAGGGCACAACCCTCGACGTAACGGCAGACCTGAGTGGCAAGGCCGGGCCACCAAAAGTCATGGGCAATGAGTTGGTGGGTTTTCAGGTATCCAGGGTGGCCGGCGGAGGGATGATCATGGGCGCATTCAATAACCGCGAGGCGGTCAGGTTCTGAGACATAGACATGGTCGCAATAGCAAATGAGGTTCTCCTTGAATTGCCAGTCGGAGAGGCGGTTGCAAAGATTAGGGGTGGTAACAGGTCCCTTGAGGTCAGCACGAAGGCGGGTAACAAGTTTGTCATCAGTGAAGTGTTTTTGGATAGCGGTTGCAAGGACAGAGTCAATGACATGGACAAAGAATGTGCTGGGGAGGAGAGTGACAGCTTGGTTATCTAACTCGGAGGAGAGTCAGTCGGGGCGATGAGAGAGAGCATCAGGTCCAGAGAGTAAAGAGCTGGGGACGTGGGTCATCTTGAGATCAAAGTTCACAAGGTCAAGAAGCCAACACACTTGGCGGCGGTTGAGGTTCTGGGATTGACGGAAGTACGTCAGGTTCTTGTGGTCAGTGAAGACCTGACCGGGTGTTGTGAGCCACGGAGGTAGTGGCGCCATGCTTTGAGTGCTCTGATGATTGCGAGGAGTTCTCGGTCGAAGATATCATAGTTTCGTTCTGCTGAGGAGAATGATTGTGAAAGGTAAGAACAGGGGTGCCAATCCCCATTCGAGTTGGTTTGCAGGAGAATAGCCCCAGTGGCATCTTGTGACATGTCGGTAGCTACAGCGAAGGATCTAGAAAGGTCCGGGAGATGGAGGATGGGCCATGAGAGAAAGAGCTTCTTGAGCTCATCAAAGGAGGTTTGGCATTGGGGAGTCCAATGCCATGTAGTGGTTTTCTTGGTAAGATCGATGAGAGGGTGGGCGATGTCAAAATAGGAGGGTATGAAGCACCGGTAGAAGTTCATGAATTCAAGGAATGAGCACACATCCTTAACCTTCTTCGGGGTGGTCCATGAAGCAATTCCGTTGAGCTTGACGGAGTCCATAGCAAGTTCACCTGGTTTGACGATCATGCTGAGGTACTCCACTTCTGGAGTGGCAAACTTGCATTTGCTGAGGCATAGATGAAGATCTAACTCCATCATTCATTGGAGGACATGACGGGTGTGTTCGGTGTGGGATTTGTTGTCATGGGAGAAGATGAGTAAGTCATCCATATGATGACAAGCCATCCTTCGGCGATCATGTCTCTGAATGAGTCATTCATAAAACACTGGAAAGTTGAAGGGTGTTCATGCCAAAGAACATGACCATGGGTTCAAAGAGGCCCTTGTGGGTGATGAAAGTGCCTTTCCACTGGTGACCATCCTTGATGTGTACATTATTATATCCTCAATGGACGTCGAACTTGGTAAAGACATTAGCTCCTTTGAGTTTGTTGACGAGGTTGGAGATGAGGGGTAGGGGGTATGCATCACAGATGATGTGTTCATTCAAGTATCGGTAGTCCTGGCATGGATGGAGTTTACCATCTTTCTTTTTGACAAAAAAGAAGAAGGAAGCCTGTGGGGACTTGAAGGGGCAGATTTTCCCAGAATGGAGGTTTTCGTCTAGGAAGGCTTCTGTGGCCTTTTGCTCTTCGGGGGACAAAGGGTAGATCTTCCAAATCTTTGGGATGAAGGATTTGTCAAGGTTGATTTCATGGTAATAGGGCCGAGACAGAAGAAGGGACTTGCAGTCCTTTTCCTCAAAGACTTTGGCGAAGTCTGAGTACTCCGGGAGTAGGGTGATGTTCTGAGTCTGGGTTCCTGCTTTCTCAGCAAGCTTGGTTGCTTCAGAGTAGCAGGTGATGGTAGCTGAGGGTAGGATATATGGTCCCCCTCGGGTGATGTGGTTGATAGAGTAGTGGCTGAGGGTTTGATGTTGCCACTGCTTCTCAGACTGGATATCCAGGTACGCATGTAGGTGTCTGTGGGTTTCGGGAGTCATGTTGACACACTGAATCGAGGTTTCCCCAAAGCCTTGTAGAGGTGGGACATGGTAGTGGGAATCGTGTCACTTTTGGTCAGTGACATAGGCGTGATAAAGGTCTGCGGATTGATCAAGGGCTTCGGGGATGGAGATGGTTTGCTTTTCCCAATCAATTGTTGGGTTAGCGAGGCAGAGCCAGGGGAGACCAAGGATGACATTTTCCTTGCCACAGTTCATGAGGTAAAATAGCACCTTTTGGGTAACTCCTTCTCCAATGGAGATGTAGAGCTCAGTGGAAAATAAGATATCTCCATTTGAGTTTGCGGATTGGTCCACATTGCGAACACGGATTGGTTGTTCGAGGTGGGTATGAGGGAGTCAGTGTTTTCGGGCAAAAGCCCAGTCAAGGCATGAGATTTCTGCTCCGGAGTCAATGAGAGCAGGAGAATCGATGACTTTCATGGTGTGCGAGGGTACCACAAGCTGGATGGGGATACGCATAGCTTTGCATCGAAGGAGTCCTCTCTTTCAAAAATCCTTCACCCCTACTGCCTCCACATGGATGTCTTTATCGTTGTCTTCATCCATGAGACTGGGGATCTCTTCTTCTGCTTTGGCGACCTTTTGGTCAGCTTTGGGGCGAGGGGGGAGGTCTTTGAAGGTGGGGCATTTATTGGAGAAATGATCTGATTTTCTGCAGCAGAGGCAGAGTCCTTGTTTGAAGCAGCATTCCTGCTCTTCAGGGGTGAGTTTGGGAATGCAGATAGCATCCACATCTATGGCATTGGGATCTTTGTTGCGGAGAGTCTGTGTGGAGCGAGGGACAAAGGTGGGGGTCGAAGAGTGCTTGTGCTGATGGGCGACAAGCTTAGCACATTTGTGCTGGTCATCAAGACGAGAGGCATTCTTGATCCAATCATCGATGGTGGTGGGGACAGTGTCTATGAGGTACACCTTTTCCGAGAGTGAGGAAGGGATGCCAGTGGAGAAGTAATGGCAGATGGTAGCTGCCTCGTTAAGCCCTGCCAAGCTGACCTAGTTGCAGAACTCAGAGATGTACTGGCTAAGGGAGGGCTGGAAAGTCCCGTCATGTTGTTCATTAACATGATAGATGGCCAGCCAGGTCAAGGCATTGGCAGCAGTGTTGGGGCTTTCGAAGTGAGCCTTGAACTTTTTGATAAACTAGTCCCAAGACCCTAGGGTCATATTGGTTCCTCGCATACTTTCATCTGTGAAGGTATCAGCCCAGGTGAGGGCACTCCTGTTGTAACCTTATTCAAACTTGCCTTCTTTTTCTTATCTCAATGGTGTGGCACACCGCATTACGTAATATGACATCACTGGTCTAGACAGATCACGTGACATGACATCATTGATGACGTCAGAGGTCTGGACCTCCTTATCTCTTATCTATGACATCATTAGTCTGGACCACCTCATGTTAGACACATGTAGCTTACCAATGCCTCATGTATTTAATAGTAGTAGACATATATAAGACAGGCCAAGAGTCGAGCTGAGCCCCAGCTTCGACCTCTTGTGTCTTTGTGACCTAAGTCGTGGTCCCCCACTCTTAGTTCTTTCTTTCTTGTGGTTAGTAGAGGCCAACGGTCATGTCCTTGTTAGGTTACTTCATTAGGTCGAAGCTGCCCCTTACGTCCGCCTCTGTTCGTGCCAGTTACATAAGCACCCTGCTCGTTGTTTTTACTCGCTGTCAGAAAGCTGATCCACAGGCATAAAGTGGTCATCATTCTATCGGGAACGCGTTTGCTATGTGATAGCTAGGAGACAACAACTCCTATATAAAACTGTTTGAGCTGTGCACGTCAGGCACATTACTTGGTTCGCTTTGCTAGGGCATAGACCTCATTCGAGAAGACATGCCTAGTTGCCAAGAAATAATGATCAATCCCTTTCACACATAGTGGGTCAGTGCAGCTGTTTCGGGCAGTGCAATCTGACAGAATAGTAGACTCTTCCATAAGATCTACAGTCTCGGAATACTAAAACATCAGCCGTAGCCAGGCAGAACCCGGTTCCCCCCCCTTCGACTCTCCAGTCCCGAGCCGGCGAACAAGACTCATCCTCGTGAGATGAAACCCTCGTGGTGCCCTCTTTGTGGTAGTGGCAAGCGAGTTTGTTTTAGTATATGTGCATCATCGGATATGAATTTCTCGCGGTTCGCAAAGAAGCCCCTAAACCTGAGTGGGATTGGACGGGCAACACATATTTTCAACTCGAAGCAGCCAACGTTCCTCCGCACCTCCTCCAACTATTTTTCGATGCTCGTCGTGCCACTCCCCCTTCATCTAACCCCTACGCCGCCACTGTCAACTTCATAATATACGAAAATGTCGAATGCCACCATTACCCAGAAGATCGACGATTTGGCCGATCAATTGTCGGGACTTCAACTCAACGTAACAACAAAGAGAACGATCAGAGATCCCAGTCTATGGGACAGAAACAAGGCGACCTTCCGATTATGGTGGGCCAAAATGAAATTATATCTGAAAGTGAAGAACCTCGACAAGCGCGAGGAAACATACACGGTAGTAACCCGCTTGATAAGCGATGCCGCCCCGTTTGCTATCAAAATGCTCGAAGAATTCGGGGATAAAGATGTAGATGAATGGCCGGTGGTCGCCGATGTAGAAAAAGAATTAACCGCATATTTTGTAATAGGCACGCTCCGCCATAAGGCCTATAAAAAACTATTAAACCTAAAACAAACCGGCGACTTCATTCTGTTCATGCGGGATTTTTCGGCATTGTTTCAAGATGCCAAATGTAGTAACAAGGAAGCGGTGCATCTGCTAAAAAGAGCAGTACAGTACAAAATCCATATCGAACATGAGTTGCATGGCAAAGCACTTGACGATGACGACTTTTCAGGACTGGTTGAAGCATATACCACGATCAATCAGAAATTCGATAGGATTGCCTTGGCCAGGCCCAGTATCAGCCCTGCTGTCCCTCGTGTTCCAAGCACTCGACCTTTTGGCACTCGCCCCCTTCTGCGTCCCTCCATGCCAGGACAAAGGTTTACTCCAACCGTACTCAACCCGGACAAGGCACTCCCATGGAGATAGATCACCAAACCCCGCACACGTTGTCCACCCCCGACAATCGAACATGCTTTGGTTGTCAAAGAAAAGGCCACATTTGGGCAATGTGTCCTATGAATCCTTCACATCGTCCCCATAATCGTGCTTTGTACAAGGCAAGAGAGGCTGTTTCCTCTCTCCCTCCACAAGCCCCAGGGTACTCCGCTGCATCCTGGCACCTCCAACAGCAGCAAATCTCCGCTCCGCTCCCGCCCCCACAAGCGCTGCCACCAGCAGCTACTGCTCACCATCAAGCATGGATGACAGAAGAAGCCGAGGCGTACTGGCAAGATAGGCTCGCAGTCGAAGCATGTGCCAAGGTGGGTTTTTGAGGCCGACTTCAGATATGAGGGTGTCTGAGGTCTCAGACCATATTTCTTTTAATTCTTTTACTACTTACAAAAACTCTTTAAATACAAAAAAAAGTGTTTCATATTATGTACCTATTTCGGACGTTTTTGATATGTACTACGAAGAGCCTGAATGGGAAGAAATTGACCCTGTAATTAATTCTGTCGATATGTCTTCCTCTTTTAATTATGAAGTGTTCGATATGTGAGAACTCATCAAAATGGCTCAAAACGAAAACTATGAGCCTGTCTCATTCTCTTCACACAAACTGTCGTCTCGATATGGTAGCCCATCAGACGAATATTCCGCTGTGAAGTCTCAATTGAGCTCGGCCCCGGAAGAAAAACATTGGGTACTTAATTTCGCACAAATCCAAAAAAATGACGCTAACTATGAAACCCCTCAGTATATCAGAATAATGCCATATAAGACACGGCATTTATGCGAAAATGCTCTAGAAGTGGAGTTAAAACTACGAAGGAATGACCAATCATCGGTCTGGGTTTCCGCTTTAGTCGACAGTGGCACTACTCATTGTTTTGTCGACCAAGGATTTGTCACAGCCAATGCTATCACATGCAAAGAATTGGCCAGATCTATTGAAGTCAGGAACGTGGATGGATCAGCAAATGTGGGAAGAGGAATTACACACGTTTGTCAGGTTCACGCAGAAATGACAGATGGCAACAGGATTGCCTATTCTTTTCCTTTGACTCTTTACATATCCAATTTAGCTACAAATGCGGTCTTTTTAGGATACGAGTTTCTTAAACTGTACAACCCATCCATAGATTGGACAAATCACACCATGACATTTAACTGTTATGACATTGTGGGCATAAATGAGATATCAATGGAAGAACAAAAACAAATCAAAATGGAAGTTCCTGCGGAATTTCATGACTTTTTAGATGTGTTTTCCAAACAAGAATCAACGTGCATGCCGCTATGAAAGACATGGGATCATGCAATTGATTTGCATCTGGACTTTGTACCCAAGAAGGGTAGAGTAATCCCTATGTTGCAAACAGATTTATTAGAGATCTGCAAATTCCTTGATGGAGAATTAGAAAAAGGTTATATTAGACCCTCGAAGTCACCTCAAACGGCGCCAGTGTTCTTTATACCTAAAAAAGATGGCAAAAAGAGATTGGTGATGGATTACCATTATCTCAATGAGGGCACGGTTACAAATGCTTATCCATTGCCTCGCATCGATCAACTGGTTGACAGGCTTCATGGTGCCGATATGTTTACCATGCTAGATCTTCGTTGGGGTTACACCAACGTATGTATGAAGGAAGGCGATGAATGGAAAGGAGTCTTCGTCACTCCCTTTGGGTCGTTTGAACCCCTGGTTATGTACTTTGGATACAAAAATGTGCCTGCTACGTTTCAGGCTATGATGGATGATTTGTTCCATGATCGATATGATGATACCGGTGCTTATCTAGATGATCTCATTGTGTTTACGACTGGTTTATCTTGTGCCGAGCATGCACAAAAAGTTCGCGAAGTGTTGCAGGTCCTACAGGATAATGACCTCTATTGCAAGCCCTCTAAATGTTTTTTTTTCAAATCTTCTGTCGACTATCTGGGTATGGTCATATCTAAAGACAGGGTAGATATGCAAAATAATAAAACAAAAGCAATTGCAGAATGGCCCCAACCGCAATCTGTAAAACAAGTTCAGTCATTTTTAGGACTTTGCAATTATTATCGAAGATTCATAGAAAACTTCACACATACAGCCAAACCCTTGATGGAGTTAACTAAAAAGGACGTACCATGGTCCTGGGGACCAACACAAGAAGAAGCATATTTAACACTGAAAGACAAATTCATGAAAGCACCACTACTCGCATACTCAGACAGCACAAAAGAGTTAAGGGTGGAAACTGATGCTTCAGACATCGCCATGGGAGCAGTGCTCTCAGTACACTGCGAAGATGGTCTCTGGAGACCCTGTGCTTTCATTTCACACTCTTTTGATGCCGTAGAATGAAATTACCCTATTTACAATAAAGAAATGGCCGCCATCATTCGCGCACTTAAAGAATGGTGTCACTACCTAATAGGAAGTCCAAGATTTGAGATTTGGACTGATCATAAAAATCTTGAATACTGGAAAAAACCACAAACTCTATCGCCACACCAAGCTTGATGGCATGCCACACTATAGGAGTTCAACTATGTTCTTATCTATAAACCTGGGTCAACCAATGCTAGAGCTAACGCATTGTCCAGATGACCTGATCATGGTGATGCAGTGCAAAACCTTAATGAAAACATCATGGTACTCCCACCGCAGGTTATCATCAATGATGTACATTTAGAATCGCCTTTCCTGGAGAAACTGCAGAAAATGTCCAAACACCTAAAAATACCATCGTCAGTAACATGCTGGTTTGATGAGCAACAGTCTGTCTTTATTAATGACTCGAATCATGTCTTTGTACCTCCTGGTTTGAGGATCGAACTCCTTACTCTTTGTCATGATTTGCCAATCGCTGGACATGCAGGACAACAGCGTACTTTATCTATGATCTCTCAGCACTTCTTTTGGCCTGAGATGAAAAAAGAAATCAATGAATACGTTGATCGTTGTCAAATATGTGCACAATCGAAAACGACTTCACGCCCTCCGGCAGGAAAGCTAGCACCATTGCCAATCCCTAAACATCCCTGGGAGGATATTTCTGTTGATTTTATCTCGGGTTTTCCTGCAGTAAAAGGTATAGATGCCATTTGCATAGTCGTGGACCGATTCTCCAAAGAAGTGGTGTTTACGCCATGTTCTAAAACCATCAACTCTAAGGAGTTGGCTATATTATTCAGAGATCATGTATGGTGTAAGCATGGGCTGCCCAAGACAGTAGTTTCAGATCGAGGTCCTTAGTTCTCTTCAGCTTTCACAACGGAGTTGTGCAAACTGCTTAAGATTGAACAGAAACTCTCTACCGCATACCATCTGCAAACAGACGGACAAACAGAACGAGTAAACCACGATCTAGCACAATACCTCTGCTGTTACGTATCCAAGAATCAGGAATCTTGGCCAGAATATGTCAAAATGGCTGAATTTGCCCATAATAACACTGTCACACGTGCTACTAGTAGCATATCATTCGCTGTCATGAGAAACTATATGCCGCGCATGGGCTTCGAAGCGAAACACGACACATCCATTGCAGGACAATTTCAGACAGAATTAGGAAAAGCACACGCCGATGTGGAAAACGCCCTTCGTGCTAATGCAGAAAAAATGAAAGTGCAAGCTGAAAAGAAGAGATCGGCTGCACCGGAATATAACATAGGCGATTCCGTCTGGCTATCTACAGAACATTTACAGTTACCCTACGCTTCTGCGAAGCTTACTCAAAAATGGATTGGACCATTTGAAGTTTTGAAAACTTCCCCTAACACAGTTACGCTTAAACTGCCGGCCAGAATTAAAATACACCCCACAGTCAATATTTCTAGAGTTAAACCATTTAAGGATCAATTGCCAGGACAACCAGTCAGCAAGCCTGATGCAGTGCATATTTCTGAAGATGGATCAGAGGAATTTGAAGTGGAATCCATTTTAGATTCGCATTCCACTAGATGTGGCCTCTCTTATTTGGTTAAATGGAAAGGGTATGACATCAGCGACGCCACTTGGCAGCCAGCAGCTGATCTTACCAATGCTCCTCTGGCAATAAAGGAGTTTCATCACAAAAACCTGGCTGTGCCCAGAAAAGTACATGGAGTAACTCTCCAAGAATTTGCATCGTTATTTTCTGACTCTGGTTGATCTGGAATCTCAACCTAAAGACAGGGTAGTGTTATAACCTTATTCAAACTTGCCTTCTTTTTCTCATCTCAATGGTGTGGCACACCGCATTACGTAATATGACATCACTGGTCTAGACAGATCACGTGACATGACATCATTGATGACGTCAGAGGTCTGGACCTCCTTATCTCTTATCTATGACATCATTAGTCTGGACCGCCTCATGTTAGACACATGTAGCTTACTAATGCCTCATGTATTTAATAGTAGTATATAAGACAGGCCAAGAGTCGAGCTGAGCCCCAGCTTCGACCTCTTGTGTCTTTGTGACCTAAGTCACGGTCCCCCACTCTTAGTTCTTTCTTTCTTGTGGTTAGTAGAGGCCGACGGTCATGTCCTTGTTAGGTCACTTCAACTCCTGTCATTCATGAACGACAGGGCAAATCCTATCTTCTTTTCGTCAGTGGAGTAGACGTTGACATTTACAGTGAGGTACCATTGTATGGAGCGAAGCCAGGGCATGCATCAGCAAATCACAAAAATTCCCCCAGAGCCCCACAGAATTCCACAGAACCATCACTAAAGCTACAGTGCACCCAGAAACCCCCAGCATCCCAGATGGCTAGCATGCTAGATGCACAGTAAACTA
>JBBPUL010000105.1:0-38277 GCA_038094675.1 Spongispora temasekensis
TTTATTTTATGGTTGGGGGGTGTGTTTTTCCTTTTTGGGTCTTGATAACTATTTTTAATTATTGTTTTTGGCGTTTTTTTTTTTTTTTTTTTTTTTTTTTTTTTTTTTTTTGCTGATTGTTTTTCATCTGTACATGCATTTCGCACTTTTTTCCACAAGGTACTACATTCATACATCCATCCATACACATCCATGCATATTTAAATTGCTATACTTTTTTTACATAAAGAAAAAAGAAAGAAAGATGACAGGCAAGATGAGTATAACAGCAGCAATTGGCACCGCGATACTTTGTTGAATATGCAACTGATGAAGTATGGAAGCGGGTATGCGAGAAAAGGTGTGGAAGCGCGTGATAGGCTCGGCTATTCACCGGACGAGGCCGCGATTACTAATTTAAACTCAGACTTAGCTTGAACTGCCATTTGCACTGCTTCAACTGGCAATCGGATCGTTGGCATGGGCTTCACTGATTGGTTTCAGCATCGAGCTCCAACTTGCCTGACTCGAAGGCCAGTGGACCATGATACAGTTGCTTGGTGAGTACTCTCAATCGGGCCCGCTAGGCTGAAAAACATCATCTAAAACCTGTGAGCCAACTTAGTTGCGTTTTTTTTTTTTTTTTGTTTCGAACGCACAAGTATATCGTTGATCATGTAATATGGCAGGGCATGTGGCAAGTCTCAGTCTGACTCAGGCAGGGTCATGGTGGCCCGGATCATGATGTGACCACATTGATCAAGTGACTGAATTGTTGTGGCAACTCAGCACTCCATGAAATATGTCAAAACGAAACCCGGAGACTCAGCCGTCCAAAACAAGTTTTGTTTGAGAAGAAAACAACTTGTCAATTGTGACGGAGTTACCAACTTGTTTTCATATGGTCCGTTCTTTTTTGGAGGGGTTTTTTTTTTTTTTTTTTTGAAAAACAAGCCAACTTTTTAGGGCCGTTGTTCCAACCATCGTTGGTTATCATTAATGATTTCGAAGTACGTTGTTGAACGGAGTCTCCTGGAGAATTGGAGTTGCAAAGTTTGTAAATTATTTTTTGGCAGGTGGAAGTTGGCGAAGCGGCTCTAACCTGAACTTCAAGTTGGCCATCTATCATCGGTTGCCTGGCACCCGGAGTAATATTTTCAGGGTGCACAGCTTTACGAGACCCGATTGGGTGGTTGTTATACTTAGAGTTATCGGTTAGCGGGGCACGATATGATCGCACCTGTGGCGATGGGATATTTTAATCATGCATATTTGGTGCATTTCGGCAATTGCAAGATTGCAGGGTTTGCGATACATACACTGTGGCATTGAGCACGAGGAGGCGAGGTGAGTCGGTAGTGACGCGACTTATCCTTATTCCTTTAGAGCGTCAAAGTCTGACCACTCGAGTTCTCATCATTCAAACAGTTCGACATTATTCTGTTACCAAAATTTCTGATTTTGTAGGTTGGGCTCAGACTATATTGTTACGCTGCCATTAATCATATTCTCACATCCATCTCCCATGAGTGCATTTCGTGTGTAGGAAATTCCACACCTGCATACTTCATTTCCTGTCATCATAATGCTGATACGATGATATGTACAAGTTCAAGGGATCATAGTCAAGGTGAGGTTGCCCGTCCCTAACCAATTGATTAACTTGGTCGAATATGACGATTTGCGGATCCACTTGACTTAGCAGGTTCGTGCCCCAAATTGAGTTTGAGTCAATTATCGAGATGATGGTGACATTGCCATAACAGCATTCACTCTGACGGCGGGGACGACACATGGAATTAGTCTTGGAATTTTGCGCGTGACAGTCATATGTTCAGTGCCTCTCAAGTCCGCTTTTCCTTTTGTTCGTACTACCTCAAGTCCACAGATACGTTATCCCATCTACTGAAATGTCGGGCGGAGTGGAAAATCAGCCGAGTCCTACTGCGACGTCTCGTTTGGAACACAACTATGATTGGTTCAATGACGATGAGGAAACTTCACTTGCATAGGTTGCTTCGTGTGTAATGAGAACCATTACGTCTTCCCCAGGCATCTGAGGTGTCAAAACACAGCAATCAACGCTAATAGCCCGAGCGGATACGTTCGCGGAGTTGGGGAAGCTCGGTAGTGGCTGGCTGGCCTGTCACAGGCAAAACCACTGGGATCATTTACATAACCCTTCTTGCCTGTGGAGGAAATCGGATATCATAAATGACCCAATTTTAGTTCGAAGTGAGCCTCCCCCTCCACCTTGTCACTCTCTAGACCCGGGATTCTACTTTTCCTCCCTGCTATTTCTGGCGTTCAGCATAGAACCGTCGTATGACCAGTGGGCGAACGTTACTTTCAGCCCGACGCAACATATCTCATGTCATGCCAGACTCGTGTCAGCAACACCAATGGATGGTTGTGAATTAGGATCAGCAGATCCAGGCGTTCTCCAAGCCACTGTGTTATCCTTTGGTGTGTCTTTTACTGTCGTCAAGGTACTGACCTTCTGATACTTGCAAAGGCGCTGCACTGACTTTGGTTGTTTGGGATGCTCTGATTACTTTAGGTGATGAGGTCGACTACATATGGACGTGAGTCTTTTGCTTTTGTGATGAAGCAAACACTCAACACTGACACACTCTTGCTTTGTTAGGAAACCACATCGAATGAGTATCAAGTGGATATACCTCTTCTCAAGATGGTTTGGGTTGGCAGACCTAATGTCTGGATTTTCTTTCTTTCTTTCTCAGTTTTTGTGTATATTGATTTATGTACATCTCCAGTGGTTTGAATTTGTGGAGGTTCTTCATAACCGCACATTTTCCAATGTCTCTCTTCACCTGCCGGCTGTACCTAATTTATGGAGGTGTCAGTTTTCAGCTGCTGCAATTTTGCCTGGATTCTATTCTGATCCTTCGAAGTAAGTGGATTTATTTTGTGTTTTGGAATCAACCATCTCAAACACATCACTAGTCTTGGCCATACACCGTCGAAATTGTTTCTACATATCTATCGCACTCGTTGTCGTGGTTGCTCAATTCTTTTTGATGCTCACAACACTCGCAATCTTGGTCCCAAAATTTATTGCAGATGGTGCATGCTTGATAACGACTACGCCGACGACGTCTACACTCATGTGGATGGGACTGATAGTCTCCCAAAGCGTTTTATTATGTTTGACATATCGCGGGAAAGCCCTGATGGACCCTGCTGCTAGACGTAGCAGGATTGTCTCCGTTGTGATTCGGGATGGTCTGCTTGTATTTGGCGTTGTAATTTGTGAGTTCAGGGCCACAACCTTACTGAGACCCCACCTGCAGTGACACTAATCTGGCCCTCCCCATCACCAGGCATAGCAATAACGTGTTCCCTCTATTTTATGTTAAACCAGACCCTCCTCAACGCTCTTATGCCGTGAGTTTTTTCTGGATCCTAAGCAGGCTGGTCGTAATCTCGCTGATCTGTTCTTTCGTTTTCGTCTGCAGGTGGATGACGGTCGTAGCTTGCATTTTTGTAAGTTATCTGCAATCTTTGATTGCTTCATGCATCCACATCGACGTTTGCTTACCTTGAAACCGAAATACCTAACAGACACCTCGTTTAATACTGAATTTGCAGATGGCCGCTGAGCCTGCTGAGTCTACCTACATGTTTGAACTCTCCACAGATTTAGGTACTATGCCTTGCTCTGCCGACGTACGGCTGACACGTGTAGGATCGATATTACATAGTGATGTGTCTAAATGCTCCTCTTCACTGGCACATGGAAGCGTTTTGAGTTCGTTACCGTTATAGAGGTACACTTAACAACAATTAAATGTATTACCACGCAGGTGGAGTCCGCCCATATTTACCATTTCTCATATCTTTATTCATTCTCGAGGGGAAAAAACAAATCATCACACGAATCATTCGGAAGGGTCATTGAAGCCAACTTCAAGCTAATCTGTAGACTGACCACAAAATCTTCCAAAACAACTGCCCCAGCCTGATGATTTTCCAGCGCCTTTGAGCCGTGCAAATCCTACTCGTGGAGTACTGCCTTCCTGACCAAGATCAAACACGGTATACACTCTCCTGAGGAAAATACTTCCGATGTTCCAAAATGCTGCAGTTCATAAGATCCCAGGGGAGTTTAATGAGCAGAAATGTGAGTCACTCTCTGTCTAGAAAATATTGAGTAGGAACTCACGAATGTCGTCATCCTCGAATGTAGCTAGAATTCCGCTCAAACAATCGCCCGAACCGGACTCGACGGGTCCAAGGTTGAGGACATTGGCGGGGATCGTAAATGGCGTCCCACCAAATACAAGAGTGATTGATGGAAACGAGTGGCATGGGACTACGGGAAGTCAATTTAATACACCACACTGTGGTTGGTACTTACAAGTGAAGAAGTCACCTTGGAAAGCCTTCCCACCCAAGGCAGTATGTAGAGCCGAAACTCGCGACCGATCACCAAAGATGTAGTCGGAAGCGGTATCAATAATGGCCCGTACGTTTTTGAAGATGGTATGGCGATTAAGCTGAATCTTCTCCACATTCACTTCCCAGTAAGCCTAATCACAAAACTGAGGATGTACCGTGACCAACGACTCAGTATAACGCTGCTCACCTTGTATATAACATCTACATAGGTAATTCCTCCAGTGTACAGGGAGGTGTTCCACCCACCAATGAACAGCTCACCTCCTCCCTCAGTAAACTTGAATGAAAATACTGGTTTGGATAACTTTCCATCACGGGCGAGAGTTAGGGGTAGGGAAAGGCTCGGAGTACCAGAAAACCCCGAGAGGGACGGGAATGCCATTCCCACAGAACCATCCGTAGGGGATTCAGAAAAAGCAAACCCAGCAGAGTAATATGCTGCAGCGCCGAATGTCTGACTATCTGCCTAGTCAGAAGTTGTCAATCTCATAGATGATATATGACACATGACATACGGTGAGGCCAGCAATAGACACGGTATCGTTGTATAGATCCCCGCGGACAGTACCACCATCACAAAATCTCAGACTGAAGGTTTCATGCAGATCTTGGGCTGCTCGAGAGAGGTTGGGATCCCAGAGATTCTTACGGCCTTGGCAATCTCCTCCACTGGCTGCACATTTATACGACGGAACAAAAAAATCGCTATTTAGAGTTAACAAGAACGCAATAATCGGGTAGAACATATTTGCTCGCCTGTAGCCAGTGTCAAACTGAACTATCATGGATATTAATGCGGATTTGTCTGAGGAGCGGATAAAGAACCCACCGGTAAAGAGTCTTGAGGGGTCACCAATTAAAATGTCACCAGAAAAGATATGATAAACATGGTTGGCCAACTGAATACTCCCGGCATTTTCGCGCTTTCTTGACACATTCCGGTGGGTAAGCAAAGGGTGTGGTATTCCCATGTTCCTCTCATAATTATCCAAGCCACGAAGAATCTTACTGATGACAACGCATTAGGAAATAATAGTGAAAATGGAAAGAGTGTACACCACGTACGTCCTGACTGACCCGATCTGGGATCTCAATACATCGATGGTGGCAACAGTTTTGTTGGCGTCCAGAAATGGGGAACGATTAGTGAGTGATATAACCATGCCATGAGTTGGACTCGTCTCGCTGGGAGCAAATGGCACTGCAGTAGCGAAAGCGGCCAATGTAATAAATATCGCGCAGACTTCCGCGAGATACATCAATGCAAATGAAGAGTGTTTTTGAGTGTTAGGTATTCGCCTGTTACAGGTTTCAAGCTTGACTTGAGGGTAGCAGCGATAGAGCAGGCCCGAGCCCAAGTTATCGACAGGAATTGACCAGAATATATATAGGTCAAGCTGACAACATATGATTAGGGACTCCACAACTGAAAAGAGAAAGACAGTACGAATAATGTGGTGACTTGATTTTCTGGGGTGACATAGTCTTTGATTTCTGACACTAGTATTGAAAGTTGAAAAACTTTGATGGGCACGTGTCACGTCGTTGCGGAGTGAGTTTGTGATGGCATGTGGGGAATGTCACCTAACTTGCCCACAAATGAGCCTAACAGGCTGGACAAGCAGCCTATTTAAGCTCTTTCTCCATAAGTCAGCAACATAGTAGGCGAGTTAAGGAACTGTCAGGAAGTGCCGCTCGGCATCTCGGCAACTTCCCTTGAATAGCGACGATGCATATGTTGTAAAACGTCCACAACGACATTTACTTACATTTGAGAATGGCGACCGAGCCTGCAGAGTTGTCATGCATTGTTTAAACTCTGTGCGATGGCCTGTTCTGTGATCGATATTACATAATGATGCAGTAGTAGCCAGGCCATCACCCTCCGTTTGACAACTTGATACTATGTATATTCAACAAAATAAATTCATTTTCGTGAAAGTGTGATCCAATTGCGCTAGCAATTGCCACATGTCATTGGCTTGATGGATCATCGATTTATCCCGCGGAATGATTTAGGTCGATCGGAGCCCCTCGTCCTTCCGTGCGCGCATCCGAGTCGCTTGGCAGTACATACTGTCTGTTCACACCGTCGCTAACAATAACTAGCAACCATGACGTGTCGCAGGACACCTGGACCAGTGGTAACTCGAGAGTCAGAGGTGGTGCCAGTTCCAAATACTGGTTGGTACTGTTCGGATGTATTAATACCATCCCTGGCAGATGAAGCTGTCCGTATCTATCATTTCTCATATTCTCGAGGAAGTGGTGCAAGTCATTCGGAACTTGGGTCAAGCCGTTCAATGACAGTAGGCTGTAGACTAGCCACAAAATCTTCCAAAACAACTGGCCCAGCCTGTAAATTTTCCAGCTCCTTTGAGCTGTGCAAATCCTACTCGTGGAGGTTTGCCTTCCTGACCAAGATCGAACACGGTATACACTCTCTTGAGGAAAATACTTCCGATGGTCCAAAATGCTGTTTCATCAGCGGATTCAAAGAGTTTAACGAGCGGACATGTGAGCTTTGTATAGGGAAATGTTGGACAGGAACTCACGAATGTCGTCGCCGAATGTAGCTAAAATGGCGCTCATGCAATCACGTGAACCGGACTTGACGGGTCCGAGGTTGAGGACCTCAGCGGGAATCGTAAACGGCTTACCACCAAATATAAAAGTGATCGACGGGAAGGAGCGGCATGGGACTATAAGATGTCAACTTGATGTATGTACAATTATATCGTGGTTTCGTACTCACATGTGTAGATCCTATCGTTGTAGAACCTTCCACCCAATGCAGTGTGTAGGGCCGAAACTCGCGACCGATCACCATATATGTAAGCAGAACCGGTATCTATAATGGCCTCCACGTTCATCAGGAAGGTCCTGCGGTTAAGCTGAATCTTTTCCACATTCACTTCCCAGTAAGCCTAATAACAAATCGTCTGAATATGTACCACGTAGTGTCATTTTGCTCACCTGGTGTATAACATTTACATAGGTAATCTCACCACTGAACAGAGAAGTGTTCCACCCGCCCATGAACAGCTCGCCTCCATTCTCAGTAAGCTTGAATGAGAATACTGGTTTGGATAACTTTCCATCACGAGCGAGAGTTATGGGTAGGGAAAGGCTCGGAGTACCAGAAAATCCCGAGAGAGACGGGAATGCCATTCCCACAGAACCATCAGGAGGGAATTCAGAAAAAGCAAACAAAGAAGAGAAATATGTTACAGCGCCGAATGTCTGACTGTCTGCCTACTTATGATGGTCAGAAGTTGTGATATAGATGATAATATATGATATATGACACACGGTGACGCCAGCAACAGACACGCTATCGCTGTATTGATCCCCGCGGACGTAAGCACCATCAGCAAATTCCAAGTAGAAATTTTCACGCAAATCTCGGGCTGCTGGAGAATGGTTGGGGTCCCAGAAATTCGTGCGGCCCTGGCAGTCTCCTCCAATGTGCACACACTTATACGATGGCACGAAACAATCACTATGAAGAGTTAACATGAACGTAATTACTGGTAAGAGATATATTCTTGCCTGAAGCCAGTGTCAAACTGGACTATCATGGATATTAATGCGAATTTGTCTGAGAAACGGATGGATGAAGAACCTACCGGTGAAGCGTTTGGGGGGATCACCAATTAAAATGTCGCCAGAATAGACAGGATATACTTGGCTCGCCAACTCAACACTTCCGGCATTTTCACGCTTTCTTGACACATTCTGGTTGACAAGAAAAGGGTGTGGTCTTCCCATGTTTCTCTCATAATTGTTCAAGCCATGAAGAATCTTACTGACGACGACAGCATCATGAAATGATGTTAGTGATCTCGGAAAGAGTTTACAACGACGTACGCCCTGACTGACTCCACCTGGGAACTCAATACATCAATATCGATGGTTTTGTTGGCGTCTAGAAATGGGGAACGATGAGTGAGCGATATAGCCACAGTTCCATGCCTCGTTTCGCTGAGATAAAATGGCGCTGCAGAAGCGAAAGCGGCCAATATAAAAAATATCGCGTAGACTTCCGCGAAACACATCAATGCAAGTGACGAGGTCTTAAGCCGTGACCTGAGGGTAGTGATACAGCGGGCTCGAGTCTATTATCAAAAGGAATTGACCGGAATATATCTTGATGTTCTGGGGTGGCGTAATCTTTGTCTGATAATAGTATTGAAAGTTGATGTATACAATACCAGCGCCAGTGAGTGATGGACAAGCGGAGTGCTGCTCGGCATCTCGGCGTCTTCCGTTGGAAATTATCCTACGCCCTCTCTTCGTTGGCGTCTGGCGTGGCGTGGATTCTCCACGGATTTCTAGTATTCTAGTATGTATGTAAGTACTAAATTCCATGCTGCGATTGTTTTGTGACAGATATTACGTAAATGATGGAGTGCCTAACAATTTTCTTTACCATATATGAGGTTTGCCAATGGATGATCGATTGATGGATCATCCCGCGGAATGATTTAGGTCCTAGTCCTTCCGTGCGCGTATCAAAGTTCGGAACATCAGTTATTAATTTTAGAGTCAGGGGTACTTCAAGATCGAGTGCTCGATGAGCGCGTAACTGAAGGGGGTCTTACGGGAATACCTCGCTAAGGCTCGCTTGGCCGATTTCCAGAGCTGTGATTGGGCGTGGGCACACTCAAAAGTTCACAAAGAATCGACAAGCGATAACGTTATAAACCCGCTTTCCTGATGACTTACTGTAAGGCAGTTCGTGTTGCAGACGTAACGACATAATGACATGACAAAATGCTGCAATGCCTAAGGTTATGTATGGCAGTGCATGAAAATTCCGTTGTAAGGACCGTCGTGATTTTTCTCAACGCGATCGAAAAGATTTGGGACGTCGCCAACGATGCACTCCTTGCTTGGGTTGTCATGGCCTATGAAAAAATGTATCAGGAAGCTGATTTTCTTTTTTCCCGAAACAATACCAAACGAGGTGAATAAAATGATGTATACTCACCAGTACAATTTGCCCACTTTCCGCTTTCTTCAATATGTACTTCTCCAGCAGGGTGGACGTAGCCCAAGCGTTTTCCAGGCACGATCGGAATGGGATCCTTCAGATTATTGATGTGTGTCAAGTGCAGATTGGCATCAACATAATTGGCAAAAGCTTTGTTTCCGACGCGTGGGAGGCCGTAGACGACTGTCTTGATCATCGTGTATTTCGGTAGATGCAGGAAAAGGAAAACAGAGTCAAGTAGAGCAAGCGCAGCACCTGCATGTGCGGGAGCATGCATTATTTTGTGAATATGACCAATCGTTTGAGATCGTGGTGCTTACCAAGGGAATGGCCGACTACAGTCACGGAATTGGTCTTATACTTGGCCATTGCCGTCTGGACATTAGAGAGGATAGTTAAAGCCGTTCTGTAGACATCAAGAGTGTATTAGATCCCTGACACGATAGAGGCGTGACAATAAATACATACTCGGAATGCTCATGTTGAAACCCATTGTGCACCTCGATGTGGGATGGAAGTCCAGGAAAGAGCTTTGGATCTAGCTTGCCCTTTGAGAGATCGCCATCAGTGAGGAGGGGTTTACTGTCAGGTCGCATGATCTTTAATGAGTACCATTCGTCTCTCTCGAACATATGTAGGAAGCTCACAGATGAGACGTATTTGTCCCTTGATGAGCTACAACGACTGTGCGGAGACTAGGATCATATCCGACATACCCTGTTGAACCAGAGACTGAATTACTTCACTGCGACTAGAAATTTGAGGGCCGCACAATACTGAATGGAATCGCCATTCCCGCCACCCGCCACGGGTTGGAAGCCCCTGTTACCAGCACAGGCAGCTATGAGGAACAAAATATTATAAGAATGCAGAAAGATCACGATTATGAAAAACGATTTACCACCGCAATTCCAGAAACGGATGGTGGACGGGGCACAATATACAGCTTTTGCAAAATACGTATACGGGTTGAAGGAATTGATCTCGACCGCCGATAAGGCTGAAGGTACGTCGCTCGAGCTCCCTGAAAACAGAAAAGGAAAGGCTTGTACAATGGCAGCAGAGAGAAGCCAGAAGAAGATAAAAGTCATAACTGATCTAGTCAGGAGTAGCCTACCGGTAGGAAAATATCGTGGGTGGAGAAAGAAACTGGTAAGATGAGACCCTTATAGCAAGCCTCCTACGATAAGCCCAGTGGTGATCTCTCGGCGAGTCAGGTAGTTATGGTGATCATTGATCATCACACCTCTTGATAAACTGGCAAAAAAAAAAATTGTTGATGATCACTGATACGTACCTGCGCCTAACTTTAATGGTATGTACTACTGATGGAGTGTATCAGCGCCACGTTGGTAGAAGTAACAGGAACCGTGTAAGTTCAAACGCCGCAAGATTCCAAGCTCAACTTCGCCATCATCGCAAATGGCAGACGGAGCCCCCCTCCCGACTTGTACACCATCGTTGATGCCATTCCACATATCCTACTCAGGTCCCGCACCCATCTCACGTTACTTCCGCCCCAGACCCGCACCGACTTTGTTTTCTGCTCTGTCCACGCGCTCTTCGAACTCCACTACTCTCGTCGCAAGTTCATCAAGTAGTACACAGCAAAGTCTCGCAAATGTGTCGTTCTCAACGTCTATAGCGAGCTTACCAACTGAGGGCACGCAAAATGAGCTGCCGTTGAGGGATGAACAAGAAACCAGCCATCCAGTCGCGCTTGTGGAACTTCCAGTGGAGGCTGCCATGGATGTAGACTCGGAGACGCAGCCTGCTATGGGACATGGCTCGTCGGTTCACGTGGCACAGACGTCTCCGTCACAAAGTGCCGAGCGTTTTGTAGCTGCTTTTCGTGGGAGACAGATGTACGGGCAAGCAGTTGACTTACCAGAAGGGTACGGTGGACTTGTCTTGCGGACACCATTAAAATTGAATGGGAAAGGCAAGCCTGAGGTGCGGCGGGGAGCCAAACCAAAGTCAAAAACGCGTGCAACGACGCGTCGGGCGAAGCATGCGACATCCGAGGACGCTGCGGAGGAGCCTTGGGGACTTGATGACACGGACTGCTGTCAAGAATCGGATGAGGATCCATCAGCTCAGACAAGAAAACTGATACCATCATCCACATTTACTTCATTCATGCTCTGGACTCCGGATAGACCGCTAATTGAGGGGAGCGACGAATATGCGAGGTCGCTGGTGGAATGGGTTCGTTTGGCTAGCGAGGCAAGTCCAAGGAAATTGTCTGCATTGTATCTTCGTGACCTCGTCCTCGCAGATACACGCATACGATGAATGAGGGAATACCGCATGGCGCCAGAATTTACCGCCAAGTCGTGAAATCTCGCGGGTGATTTTACTACTTGTCTTACCACTAAGATATACCCTTGCAATGTGTAGCGATCGTTTTTGTCCTCCCTAATGTGGGGAAGTTGGCGGTGCTCTGTCGGTCAGAAATCAAACACCCTGTGGGCGTGACCCGGGTGACTAGGCTGAATAGCAATTCAACCAGTTTGGATTCCTTTTGGCCCGGTCCACCGCCATTTGTCAAGTACTACAAAACCGGCCCCGCCAACGCACTCTCGCATACCCTTCCATTCACATTCCCTCGTTTTCATCGTGGGTTCTCCGTTCTCCATGAATTGTGTGGGCTGACGCACTCTTATCATATCAGACAGACCATCCCCGCTCCGATGCCAATGTGCTACACTCTGAACCACCGTAATGGAGACATGCCTCCTGCGTTTACCGGTCTCATGTCCATCTTGATTCTTCTCATCACCGCCGCAGCGCTTGTCCGCGCCGATCCCAACCCCAGCGGTCCTGGTCCAGGCGACGTCTTCGTCGAGGGCAAAGCTTGCACGATCAGCTGGGACGTCGATCCGACCGGCGTTTGGAAGACGATGCACATTGACCTCATGACGGGAGACAACTTTAACATGGTCACCTTGGCGCGTACGTTCCATTTTACTTTTCAGGGGTGTGTGTGTGTGTGTTGGGGGGGAGGGTTGCAAACGGAGCATGGTTCGCTGACCATTCGGACATGTCACTCATAGCTGTTGGGATTGTTGACGGGACCAATCCTCGCAAGAAATCGCTTTCGTATACTTGTCCACAAGTCAGTGAACGACGGTACCCCCATGGACCGGTCACACGCGGCTGACGGGTCACGCGTATACACAGGTCACCCCGCACTCGCCCATCTACTTTTATCAATTCTCGTCTCCACAGACGTCGAACACAACCTGGACCGGGCGCTTCGCGATTACAGACGCCACAGAGAAGATCGTTCCGCCCTCCCAACCGACGCAGAGCGATGGTACAAACATTCCATGGGGGACCGGTGCCTTGGTTGGCAAACCTCCGCAACTCAACGGTGCTGGTGGCGGTACCGTTGGAAGCGCGCTCTCCGTTCATGCAGCGGGTGTGAACACTACCTTTACACTGTCCACCGTCCAATCGTCCACTTTACACTCCACTTCGACTCAGAGCACCACTTCGTCGACGCCGACAGTTGTAGCTGCCAAAGGAGCGAACGGTGCTGCGGCAGCGATGTCATCTTGGTCGATCATGCTTACCCTCCAGACCGGACTTGCGCTTGGAATAGCTGCGTTTGGATTCATTCTGATGTGTTAGACCTGCCTTTTGAACAACGTCCGACATCTATCCGTCCATCTAGACATGCCCACTTCTTTTCAGTCATTCATAGGGGACCCCTTCCTTATCCTTTGCCTGTATCTTGAGGCGAGAGAAACATAGCATCCCATTCAGTGTCATATAACATAGCAGAATACATGTGCATCAGAGGAAATGATTTGATCAGGTTGTTTTCTCGGTTTCGTTTCACAGATCAAGTCTGCCGAAGCAGAGTCATAAGCATGCCTTACGAGTCTCCGATTGCCCATCTACTTGACCTTGTTACAACGTCAACGAGAGTTTTCGACCACTAACCTTCTCCAGGCAAGACACTGACGATATCCATAAGTTCATCCCACCTCTTGTCCTCTTGCCACGCAATCGTCTGGTCTTCTCTCAGCGTGAGCGCTCGTCTGAAGGGTCGCGTTGGTCTATCCTCGCGCTCGAGTATCTTGAACTCAGCGTCGATGGCATCCAACCACGCGATCGTCACCTCCTTTTGTGTGGCGGTCAAAGTAGGTACCCGCAGAGCCCACATACAGCGATCCGTGCCATGCGTGACTAGCCCTTTTTAAAACAGTCAAGCACACCGGTCTTTACTCGAAGTATAACACGGGTCATAAATCAGGGTTTTACATACCTTTCGGCCTCACTTGTTCAGGCGTCCACCTGATCTCGTACCTCGCAACCGGAAACCCAGCCGCATGTAAATCCCTCGCGAGCATCCGCGACGGCGCGTACACCTGCCCGTCGCTCAAAATACGGCCCATCAGCGCTTTTGCATCCTCGACGCTGGCATCGTCCGGGAGCGTCCCACCGTACTTTTCCACGAGCCGCTCGGCGATCGCGCGGGAGTAGTACCGCAGGATGTTGGGGAACACGTCGCGTGGCCCCCGCACGGGGTGAGCGATCGCGTACAAGTACCATTCTTCAGACAGGTCGCCGAGGATGATGCACGATAGGCCCTTGGCGCGGAGGTGACGTGCGAGTGCGCCAGAACGCTGCCATGTCATTGGGTCAGGGAACATTGGGAGCCATATGCCGTCGAGGCAGCCACGATAGGTCCCGTGCTCGACCCCGACTTCGTCAGTCTCGATGAAGTGCAGGAGCTTGGTAGCTGGGACAAGCGATGGATCGCGGAGCGTCGTGAGCGTCGTGGGGGATGTAGGGTCGAGGTTCAGCACGCGGCAGAGTGCTTCGTACTGGGGGCGGAGATCGGCCGCCGTCTTGGGGGTCGTGCTATGTTAAGGATGTTAATGATCACGTGCACATCCTTTTAGTCGACGAGTTCCTACAGCATTGCATTCGACTGCAGGAGTGCAGATCTAATAGGAGATTTCTGCCCCTCGGGGAGGTGAGATATATGATGAAGAATTTGATGGATGGAATGGGCGCCTTGTGACAAATGTGAACCACGCCTCTGGTACATTCATTTGTCACTCACCAGCTGACAACCCCGAGAGTTGTATATTCGAGGGGTCACCTACCCAGCACACAATGAGCCGCAGTTAGTATGATGTACAGTGAATTTTACCCCCAAAAGATTTAATATTCTCCTGAATCCATTTTAATGCGAGCCATTGATCCTTGAACCCAAAGTTCCCGTCGATCTTGGGCTCGTCGCATGCAAGGAAACCAAACACTGAGAGACGGTATCCGATGTTAACCCAAACCGCTGAACGTTCTTGAGCAACATATTGCGCCTGGATGCTAAGTCCATGGGGAGAGCCAAACTGGAGGAACCTGAGCTCGTCAGTTTGTTAGACTCAAAATACATGGAAAAGGATGTATTTGCATACCCTCCATGAATATATACCTTTACCGGAAACTTGGAGTCACGCGTAAACGAAGACGGGGATACAATATTCACAAAAAGGCTACAATTGAATCGCACCATGAAAGAGAAGACAGTGATAAATTGTATATTTGGCTTACGGATCTTCCGACGGTTCACCAAGACCATTCCGATCAACTATAGGTGTTCCTGGTAATGACTCATCCAGTGGCAGTCGCATCAGAATGGCTTGGAAACTCAATACCTGCGCCTTGCCCATGGTTTGAAGGTTGGGAACAATCTACATAATATGATGAGTCCGACCATATCCCGTTTTATCGTCACTGACATCTGGTTTCGTAGATGTAGTCCCGGTCTTCGTAGCGGTAGCCCTCGGACAGAGGTTGTGGGTCCGTGAAGCGCATGGGGGGAAAAGCATAGGGAACCTCTATGACCAACTGAGTAGTAATATTTACCTGGAACTACGACATACCAAGGAACACGGCTGCACCGTTAGTCGTCCGGCCGCCCCTGATTGGTCCATACTTGGTGTCGACAACCACGCGCACACCATCTTGTAAATCCTGAGGAATGTGGGCGATACCAGACATCACTGGGATGCCTTGCAGATCTATCGACTGCGGATGTGGTATATTGCGTCGGGCCTCGTTTATCTTGTGTAATCTATTTCATACGTGGGGCCTTCTACGGAGGCAGTTCAAGACGCGGCCTGCCAGGACCGGATAAGAATAACGGGAGAGCCATCCAAATTCGTAGCTCTATGGGTGCCTGTAACAGAGTCATCATGAACCATTTATAGCTTCCTTGAATAAGTGTGTCAGGATCAAAAAGGCTTTCCAATCAAAACAAATGCCTCGCATATGTGTATATATGTAACTATCATGATAATACTGAAACGCAACCGCATTATCAGTGTACTAGTGCCTGAAGAGCGGAAGTTCTTGGTTACCACAGAAGATGGGGTTATGAATGGGGATTGATCTCAGAATGGAGCAATGCGCAATGAGTTATACCCGACGGGTTATCAACTTGTGCGATCATCGGTCCAGCTTCGGCACACGACCCTAACTCAAAGTGGGAGGAGTGACAAAAAATTAAAAACGACCTTAATGGACGACCATAAAATCCGCAAGTCAAGAACCATGGTACTTACTCAACTACTGACCGTTGAATCCTTCCACAGCAGCCAGGGGTACGCTATCGGGAGGGCGATATCAAGGTGAGATTGAAGAAACGAGGCGGGGATGGCAACGACTATAAACTCGTCAAGTACTCGTTTTCAGCTAGCGACTTGACATTGAATAAAAGAGTCAAATATGTTCATACCAAGCTTGAATCGATGCCCCCATACGTCAATGCTCCATCTAACCGGGTCGGCTTAGCAGGAAAAAACAAACGATCAAAATCTCACTCGTGTCACTGTAACTCGTCGCTGGGGCAAAGTAGACACCAAGTACCTGACTTTCTATTAATCATTGCGACACGAGATTATTTAACACTGTCGGAATTAATGCATTTGTATCGGGTGAGAGTAAGCCCTGTGTGAAGTCGACAGGTCCCACGCCAACGATCCCATCGACGCCTTGAAAATCGGGATCATCTCCGATAGACTGGTTGGTGATGACGAGGTTTGGTGCAACTGTCACTTGATCAAGGTCTGTTCATTGTTAGTAATTTAAATACGGGGAATTCTTAATTTTCTTATACTCCAGTCCGCTAAAGTAGCCCGTCCCATAAGTCACATTCACATCTTGTCCCGTTGGGATTCTGGCGGATGTCCGAACGTATGGGGTGCCAGTACTACAACAAGAATCATATGTCATACGAGCGATCACAAACTAGTAGCGTATACTACCATACCCGCAGAACCTGTTGGAGGAACCGGTGTCAACGACGAGGTTGTAGTATGTTGGGGGGTTACCGATACCAACGCTCGTCGTGTATTGGACATATTCCAGGTTGGTAGCAGGAACAGTAGTCGGCCCATGGGTTGCACGGCTCTTGAGGTAGGTGGCGCGCGCACGATCCGCGTCAGTGAACCCTTGAAATATGCCCCCGTGCATTGGAGCCTCGTTAGCGAAATGGGGAGCGGAGACGCGGAAATACAGGTCGCAAGAAAAGTGACAGTGGGGAGCAAACGGCTTCATGTCAGTCAAAAGGGGATGGGATGTGCGATTACGGTTGATATTGAACCAATATAGTACCACGAGACACTCACTGTGGGAGGTTATCAGCACCGAAAGGAATGTGCCAGGTGGTCAGTAAGAACCTAGTCTGACTATGCTCCAGCGCGCGGTGACCGGTGAAGCCTGAATAGAATGTGTGACGAAAGCTATTTTGGGGCGCCTCCTTCCTATCAATAAACATAGTCGAGAGCAAAATTACCCTTGAGACGGCTTCTCTTCCGATCAGATTGCTTCGATGAACAGAGTATAGGTATAACTGAGGTTGTCTTGAAAGAGGAGGAACGTGTAGGCGAGAGAGAACACAAAAGGCAGTCAGAGAGTGCTGATATGACTCCGGGATGCACGAGAAACCGGCCACGCGGGTCGGGGAAGACAACAGGCTCCATCCATGCGAAAGTGAGAATCCGACCAGGTGGGTCCGTATCGAACCCATCGTCGCATCAGCATGCATGCCTTCGATATTGGCCCGGAGGTCAACATGGTATTACCCACAGCACATATTATGGCGTACCTTTCTTGACACCTTATCGCTCCTCACCACACCCTAAAACAAACCAGCTACCGACACTGCAGATCAACAGCAAAGATGCAGTTACTAATCTGAGCTTTTGAAATTCGAAACAGCTTTACATATGAAGCGAGCTCAACTCACTGGCACGTCCATTCTGGGAATTATTCGTAGAGATAGATGAAAAATTGCCTGAGTGGGCCTTGCTACTGCTGCTCCAAGGTAACTTGTCCGCAAGTTCAAGCTGGCCAGCAGCACAGCCACCGCTGGGAGGGAGTGGCAGGTGGCTGAGCACTGAGCTTGTTCTTGAAGGCTCGGGCTCAGCTTCAAGTGCTGCAAGTGGTGTTACATTTACAACGGAAATGGAAAAACTAGACCCCACTATGTTTGTTTTTCTCTCTCCTTTTCTTTTGGTGTATTAAGGATCGTTTTAGCGTGAACACAATCAGCATCAAGCGTGCGCATGTTCCTCGTTTCAACGATAATCTCACCCTTTTCTTCTTCAGAAATAGAAATACGCCCTCTCGCGCAACGCAAGCTCATTGCAAGGCAATATCAAGTCGAATTTTCCATAGGCATTAGATCGCATCTGACGAAACAAGCAAGGGAGAGAAAAAATCGCATCTGTTGGGATGTTGTCTTTTTCTTGTGTGTACAGA
The DNA here is from genome assembly GCA_038094675.1 of Spongispora temasekensis. Taxonomy (NCBI): domain Eukaryota; kingdom Fungi; phylum Basidiomycota; class Agaricomycetes; order Boletales; family Boletaceae; genus Spongispora; species Spongispora temasekensis. Next base: position 18,182 of record JBBPUL010000105.1, read on the forward strand.
TCCTGTTTGCTATTATATTCTAGTCAGCTGAATATCGTCAGTGACTGTGACGACCGTGCTGTCCTAAACGTCAAAGTTTACCGAAAGCACCATATCGGAAAGGATGAGCTGGTTGGGAGTCTTACTGATACGGTTGGTAGTATGTTAGCAAGACTCCAGGGTGGCGGTACGGAAAATTTTTGGAGACACGATATGTTAGCTGATATGTATATCCTATCCCAGTGTTAGAAGAGCAGCTTCTTAGTCCAAGGAACACCCGCGATGGTTCCGATCTCTCGGGGATCACGATCAAATTTGCATTGGTTCTCAATAACCCTGGTGGCCCTGGTGCCGAAGAAAGTCAGGCTGTTACTGCTATGGCCACAGCGACCAATGCTATTGCTGCAGTTCACTCAGCACCTATGGCGATATTGAGCAAGACGGTCGACGTTGGTACCAGCTTGGTAACTGGAGTTCAGACATTCGATAATACTTGGAGCATTCTGTTGGAGAGAGTTCAACTGTTTAACCAAATAGTGGCTGATATCGCACAGGTATGTCGTTGATTGATTCTGCTCCCTCCTATTGAATATCTTCAGATTCATCCATACACGTCCCTTGCCTGGTCTGTTATATCGGCAGCGAACCAGGTTTGTTGTTTGACATTCGCTCTTTGGTTCATTGTTGTTATCACTTTGCGCAGGTGTTGATCAATCAGAAAAATCGGGACGAGCAAATCATTCGCTTGGCGGGAACAATGGGCGACGTGTTCACATTTGTCAAAGATGCTGAACCGTTGAAGGCGATTACGGCTCACATCAACACAATTACTCTCTTGATACAACAAGTAACGGAGTGCGCATATTTCATTACGGAGTATGCTAAACGAAAGAGCTTTTGTTCGTCACCTGGCACATTTACGATTGTATCTCCGAGTCTCATTTTAACCTCAGGGATCCGGACTGCAAAATATACAATGTCTGATGTCGATGCAAGGATTTCGGATTTCGAGAACAAGTTACGAGAACTCAAGACGGCTTTCTTGGAAGGAGTGGCCGTGCAAACCGAGGTCACTGTCGTTCGTATGATGAATATAGTGAGCCATACTGGTATGTCTTACCTCTCCGAACGATGGATGACTGTTCACGGAAGAATGCAGCAGAGTCAACTGATCTGAATGACATGCCGTATGCATTTGGTGCGAGATATGCGAGGGAGAAGGGGTGTCTTTCTGGGACGCGGGAGTCATTGCTCCAGGACATTTGCAACATTCTCACCAATCCACAAGAGGATGCGCCGCGAGTATGTCTGCTCACCGGTGTGGCTGGATCTGGAAAGTCTGCAGTCGCTCATTCGATTGCTCGCCTGTACGACGAACAAGGGCGGTTGGGATCGTCATACTGCTTTTCGAGTGCCGACGTCGCGAGGAGAAACCCTCAAAATCTGTTTAGTACCATCGCTCGCAACTTATCGGATCATTCTCCGGAATACAAGTTTGCTCTTTGGACGGCGGTGAAGGACGATCGAGCACTTCGGACGTCGATTTCACCACTAGAGCAAGTTGAACGTCTTATCATCAAACCTTGCCAGAACCTTGACCCTATTGGACCGTTGGTGATCGTTGTTGATGCTCTTGATGAAAGCGGCGATCGAGATAGTCGTGGACCACTACTGGATGCGATCTCTAAGCAAATTTCTGAGAATACATTCCCGGCCAACCTTCACTTCCTAATCACTGCTCGACCCGAGAGTGACATTATAGCTGCTCTTGCCTCAGGCGATGACGTAGTTCACATAAAAATGGGAGATATCTCCGAGGCCGATGTCGACAAAGACATCCAGAAGTTTGTCTACCATTCTCTTCACCGGTATACAGAACTCGAGACTGGCTGGCCGCGGCAAGAGTGGTGCCGGCTCCTTGTCCAGCATTCACAACATCTGTTTCAGTGGGCATTTACAGCATGTGCGTTCATCCAGGGACGTGGTGCTGTCGGGGTCAGTCCAACGAGGTGTTTCAAAATACTTTTGCAACATGATAAAGGTGCCACTGTCCACCCATTAGACGACCTCTACCGAACTATCTTGAGTCAGTTGTTCACATTAGGTGTGGCGAAGCAGTCCTTCCATGATGTGATGGCAATTATACTGGCTTTGAAAGAACCACTTTCTTTGACCTCTCTGTCTGCACTGTTCGAGGGAGATGACAACTTAAACATTCGAGAAATCATCAAACCAATGGGATCACTACTGGATGGAGTGCTTGACGAAGAAAAACCCATTCGACCACTTCACACATCATTCCGTGATTTCTTATTGGATGAGGTGCGGAGTTCGTCCTTCCATATCAGCATCAATGCCAAGCATTCTCTTTGGCTTGGGCAAGCATTGCTTGTTTGTATGCAAAAGATGCTCAAATTTAACATTTGCAACTTGAAAGACTCTGGTGAACATAACTTAACTATCCCTCATCTGCCAAACCAAGTGAAGAAGGCCATTCCACCACAGTTGGTGTACTCCTGCCAGTATTGGATGGTCCACCTGCAACACAATGATCCTACAGTTGACCTGGAACTACTAGATGAGATCACTCAATTCTTTAAAGATTTCTTCCCCTATTGGATTGAAGCCATCAGTCTACTCTCCATCTTTTCACCACTGTTGTTCATCCAATCTGCCATTGAGAGCTGTACAATGCTAAAAAACTGGGCCAAGGTAGGACAAATCAGAGTAGTGGATGATGTGTGCTAATCAAAATGCTAACAGAACTGTGATGTTGCCAAATTAGCATCAGAAGGGTCACAATTTATCCAAGTGTTTGCTCCAGTCTTGAGGGACTGTACTCCTCATCTTTATCTGTCAGCTATGGTTCAAACCCCCACTAGCTCTTCACTTTGTACACTTTGGGCCAATCATTTGCAAAGGCATGTCTCTGTCACCTCAGAGCATCCTGAAAATTGGCCAGCAGAAGTTCATGCCATTGAAGCACATACAGATAGTGTCAGCTGTGTTGCATACTCACCAGATGGGATGCACATTGCCTCAGGTTCTTATGATTGCACTATCAGGCTGTGGAATACAACTAGTGGTCTCTGTGTGGAAGGTCTATTGTATGGCCACACAGATGCTGTCTGGTCTGTTGCATATTCACCTAATGGGATGTATATTGTCTCTGGTTCAGAGGACACTACAATAAGAATATGGAATGCAAATAGTGGTCAACTTGTAGTGGAACCATTTGGAGACAACACTGGCTCAGTATATTCTGTTGCCTACTCACCTGATGGAGCTTGCATTGCTTCTGGTACTTCAATCAATACTGTTAATATTTGGAATGCAAGCACTGGCCAGCTTCTAGCAGGTCCATTCCAGGGTCATACAGATGCAATTACATCTATTTCTTATTCACCTGATGGGACCCATGTTGCCTCAGGCTCAGATGACCAGACTATTAGGGTTTGGGATGCATATAGTGGTCAACTCATAGCAGCTCCATTTGAAGAACATACAGACAGTGTTAACTGTATTGCTTATTCCTCCAATGGGAGTCACATTGTGTCTGGCTCAGATGATATGACTATTAGGATCTGGAATGCTCATACTGGTGAAGTGGTGGCTGGCCCATTTCAAGGTCACACAGAACCAGTCTTGAGTGTTACCTATTCAGTTGATGGGGCTTGTATAATCTCTGGTTCAGCAGATAAGACTATTATGGTCTGGGATTCAAATGATGGAAGGCCTGTTTCAGGACCATTTCAGGGCCACACAAATTCAGCTGTGTCTGTTTCTTGTTCTCCTGATGGGGTTTACATTGTCTCTGGTTCAGATGATGCCACTGTTAGACTCTGGAACATAAACAATGGTCAACTTGTCACCAATCCATCTCAGGGCCACATTGGTATTGTCAATTGTGTCTCTTATTCACCTGATGGGACTTGCATTGTGTCTGGATCAGATGACAAGACCATTAGAGTTTGGAGTGCAAGCAGTGGTCAGCTTGTGGCAGGCCCTTTTGAAGGCCACACAGGGCCAGTTGAATCTGTGACTTATTCAAATGATGGCACAAACATTGTCTCTGGTTCTGATGATGAAACCATTAGATTTTGGAACTCGACTACAGGTCAAACTGTGGCAGGTCCTTTCCAAGGTCATACAGATATTGTCTGGTCTGTTGCATACTCACCTGATGGAACTTGTGTTGTTTCTGGTTCTGAAGACACCACTGTTAAGATCTGGAATTTAGACAGTGGCCAAGCTATGACACTTTGTGGACATACAGAGTCTGTTCTCACTGTTTCATATTCCCCAAATGGAGCCAATGTTGTCTCTGGTGCAAATGATAACACTGTTAGAATTTGGAATGCATCTAGTGGTCAGCTTATTGTTGGTCCTCTTACAGGTCATACAGATCTAGTGAGGTCTATTGGATATTCACCTGATGGAACACACATTATCTCTGGTTCAGATGATACCACTATAGGAGTTTGGGATGCAGTTACTGGACAACCTGTTGGAACTCTGTTTTTAGGTCCTACACATGGTGTCAACTCTGTTACTTATTCACCTGATGGGGCATACATTATTGCTGGATCTTCAGATGGAACTATTAGAGTATGGAGTTCAATCAATAGCCAGCTAGTTGCAGGCCCATTTCAAGGACATGCAGGTCAAGTTGCATCTGTTGCATATCATCCAAATGGAAACGCAATCATCACTGGATCTTATGACAATTCAATCAAAGAATACAGAATGCAAGATCTTATGTTCTCTGATGCTATATATGAGAGTGATGGTTGGATTCAATCTTCTGGAGGCAATCTCTTTGCTTGGATTGCTCCTTGGAACAGAGCTCATTTTTGCATTCCTATCCACTCTTTAATCATATCTACTAATCAAATTTATCAACCTCATGCTGATACATCTTTGTATGAAGAACCTTGGATATCTTGCTGGAGGAGTTGATCTTGTAAGTATATGCTTGTACTTGCTTGTTTTACAGTACTTTCTATTACAATCTTTGTGGTCTACAGTATGTGGGACATGAGATAAGGCCTTTGTGGATAAACTGACCAAAGGGGAAAAAATATTGGTTTGCATCATGTTTCTACTTTTCATTTTACAGCATGTTTTTTAGGTCTGACCAATTTATTCACCTTCAATTGAGCAAACAAAGTTATGTAGAATGTCATAATCAAATTATGATGATAGAGATTCTAACCTTTTTTGAAGAATGGCCACAGATATTTCTCAAATGCAAGATATCAATGAGAATTGGTAGTACTTGTAAAGTGGTCTCATTATGGTAGGGGAGAAATGGAGTTTTTCCTACAGATTTCAGTGTAGACCAAACAAATGCAAATGCAAAAAATGAGACCTACGTGGAAGCAAATCCAACACAGTTGGCATCTGCATCAAAAACCTGTAATATAAATCAGCTTTTCTTCTTTGATGAAAAGTGGATAATTGATCCTGACCGAGTAGTACCTCTCCATGAATTTTTGCCCAAGAACGAAATCCAACCCCTTTCCGCTAGGCCGTCCTGTGTTGCTGACCGTACCATACCATTTTCCAGCAACCCCGCCCCATGCTAAATTTTGCTCCTGAGGAATTAGCTGTGCAACGACGTCTACAACAAATGCACGACCACCGATCATGAAGACCAGAGGTTTCATAGACGGAATAGAAGAAGGGGGAATTTCAACGAGTCCTGTGTCAGAGTCCAACTTTGCTCCCGGTATAACATGCATGTATGCATTAAAGAAATCATCGGCAAGAAGAACCACTGATCCGTATATTCAGATTAGCCCTCACGAAGCTGGCGTGTGGTGGTGGTGGATACGCACGCGAGGTACCACTATCAACAATTCCAGCAGTCGAAGTGGGGATGATGGTCTTGATCCCATACGTAGATAAAGTGATGTTGATGCCCCAATAATAGCCAGCTGGATGTGTGTTCGTCACAGGAACGTAGGTCAGCTCGCAGTCGTACTGGGCAGGTGAGCATAGCGAATGCAAGTCAGTTTGATGCCGAAACAAATATGTCCAAGTCACATACCAAGCTCGTATCAATGCCTCCAAAAGTCAACGCGCCATCTGCCAGGTTCGGCTGAGTCGAGAAGAGGTCAACTTACGATTGAATGCTCACTCGTGTCAGTATCGTTCGTCGCAGGGGCAAAGTAGACACCAAGTACTTGCTTCTCTATCAATCCTTGCGACACGAGATTATTCATGACCGTTGGAATAAGCTCTTTCTTATCCTGTGTGATCGACCCATTTGTAAGAATCACAGGTCCCAATCCAAGGATGCCATCGACGCCTTCGAACTGGGAAAAAGAGAGCGCATCTCCGATGGATTGGTTCGTGATGACGAGGTTGGGTGCGAGTGTCACCTGGTCGAGATCTTCGTGATCATAATATGCTCATGCGATGCAAACAAACTTTCAACATGCTTACATTCCACGCCAGTGAAGTTACCTAATCCATATGTGACGTTTACAAATTGCCCTGTGGGTATACTGGTGGGCGTCCGAACATATTTGATGCCCGTTCTGCAAAGCAAGGATCGTAGACGTGCAGACTCCCAAGTGGTCAACTGCACGTACCCGCAGAACGTGTTGGAGGAACCGGTGTCTACGACGAGATTGTAGAACGTCGGAGGGTTGCCAATGCCGACATTCATTGTGTATTGGATATATGCTAAGTTGGTCACCGGAACGGTAGTAAACCCACTATGTACCCAGTTGATGAAAAATGCGGCACGAGCGCGATCTGCCTCGGGAGATCCTTTAAGGTACGCTCCTCTGCGCTGGAGCCTGGTGAGCGGAAATGTGAGTGGCGAAACAGACTCAGCCAGAGCACATGTCGCTGGGAGGGCGACAAAAAGTGCAGCGAACGGCCACATGTGGTGGAGGGTGGCTTGTGCGGAGGCGGTCGATACGGGTCATTTATCATTGCCAGTGTCGAACTTCGAAGAAGGGATTGTGAGAGCGAGTGGTTTGTGCCGCACCGGGAATAACGGGGCGGCTTGCGTAACTCGTTTCCAAGGAATTTACAAGGCGCAACTTCCTCATATGCAAACACAATTACCGAAATTCAAGTTGTGTCGGTGACCGAAAAACAAAGCCTTTTTTACTTGTACTTCATCGGTAACTTGGTATCGGAACGCGGGACACGTGCATGTTCCCACGGGAGATGCTGAAATGATGATACCTCAAGCTGGAACTCAACGAAACACTTCATTTAAAAACGAGGGCCATTATTCCGCACAGGTTGGCAGCGCCGAAACGAGGTTAACCTGTAGGGCAAGGTAAAAACTTCTTCTTTATAGGGAAGACTTTTCTATTTGTGATGGTAATTGTACTGATTCGTAGCGAAAGCGACTACGCAAAAAATAATGTCGATAAACTTTGAGAACAAACCTGTAAATGAAACTACTACCAGGTCGTATTTATCTATTGCTCTGGATGCACCTACTTGGGGTGATACGTGAATTTCGAGCGAGAAAATAAAGGTTCTATGTGTCAGGTAGAAGAGGGCACGGGCGAAAAAGTGTTGTTTCTTTGAACAGTATGTTCAGATGAAATCAACTGCAAGTGAGTGAGATGAAAACTTACGTGGGAGCAAATCCGATACGATTGGTGTCCGCGTCGAATTCCTGTCCCAAATCTTTAGTGCCTGTTTCGGCAATGATGCATTGATGAAGCAACGTTACTGACCGCACAGAACCTCTCCAGGAACTTAATTCCAAGAATGAAATCAAACCCCTGTCCACTAGAGACTCCCAAGGTGGTGACAGTGCCATAATATTTTGCAGGATCTCCACCCCACAGTAAGTTTTGATCCCGAGGAAATAACTGGGCAGCCGTATCCAAGATGAACGTGCCACCGCCAATCATGAATGTCAGATTTTGCATGGAGGAGAGGGATGAAGCAGGGATGTCAAAGAGACCGGTATCTGAGTCGAAATTAGCTCCCGGGATAGCATTTAAGTATGTTTCAAAGAAATCTTCTGCGAGGAGAACCACTGGTGATGATGCGATCAACACTCGGGTCAGCTCTATCGATCAGTGAGTTGCGACAGAGACATACTGGTGGTGCCCGTGTCGACGATCCCTGCAGTAGAGTTTGCGATGATAGTTTGGTTGCCGTATGTAGAGGTGAGATTCAGCCCCCAATACCTGGAAGCAGGGAAGGTCTTCGTGACGGGTGTATATGTCAAGTTGCCCTCGCACTGTGAAGAAAAATATCAATATCAAATGCAAAACAGTAGGACGAGTGAATCAGGTATTTACCAAGCTCGAATTAGTGCCTCCGAAAGTTAATGCACCGTCTGTACACCCGAGCCTCGGTTCAGCAGTGAATAAAAAGCATTTACATCAGAGACTCACTATTTTCGGTGGTGTTAATCGAAGGAGTGCCGGTGTTATTTGTCAAAGGAGAAAAACAAACTCCAAGTACTTGACTCTGGATCAATCCCTGCTTCTCCATGTTGTTCATCACCGTCGGGATTAACTCATCACTATCATGCAGAAGCGTGTTGTTTGTTAGACCAACAGGACCGAAGCCGATGACGCCGTCGAATCCGAATTTAGAGAACCAGGTTGACTGAAATGCCCCGCCGATGGATTGGTTGGTGATGACAAGCTCGGGTGCGAGTGTCACCTGGTCGAGATCTTCCCCATTACTATTAGTTGTTCATGCACATACAGAAATTCAAATAGATGCTCACATTCCACCCCGCTGAAGCTACCCGCCCCATAAATGACACTCACGTTTTGTCCAGTCGGGATGCTGGTGGATGTTCGAACATATGGAGAGCCAGCACTGTAATAAAGTGAGTCGTAGCAATTATACGAACATCAACATTGGGCTGCACGTACCCAGACCAAGTATTTGCAGAACCTAGTTCCACGATGAGGTTATAGTATGTCGGAGGTTTGCCAATGCCAACTCTCATCGTGTACTCGATGTATGCGGTGTAGGTCGCAGAAACCGTAGTGGTCGATCTATTGGTTTCAATGTCACGAGGCATGAAGGACGTCACGCGAGCACGGTCTGCGTGGCCGGGGACTACCCCATCCCGTATACGTAGATTCAACGGAACGGTAATTTTTGCGGAAGCATATGTCGCGAGAAACGTGGAAAATGAGAGTGTAACAGCAAACAACTTCATGACGAATAAAGTGGATGCGCCCTCTGAGAGTTGCCAATGACTGACATCGATCGCTTATATGCCATTGGGGTCAGCGAATATCAGGGTAACAAGTTATGGAGAACGACATATCAATGATGCCAGTCAAACACACAATCCCTTGATTGCCAGATCCGAGTCCATGCTGGTCGCAGTACTATTGCCGATACTTACGCTCTGTGGTTTTTCTGTAAAGTTGTTGGTTATTCGAGTTAGACGCATACATCACGCTGACCCATTTGAGGACTCAATTAAATATTGGCAGGCTAAGGGTGGTGATGTTCCGAGACTATCCTGGGTGGCTAGACGTGGAGCATGAATCTGAGTGTCGACGATAAATGGTCAGAGCAAACGCGTTACAGACTGGCAGATGGATACATACACTGTGTCATGTGGTCAAGTTGGTATGCTTTATCGTAGTAACATACCGGGCGTGACGACCGTGTCCGCCCGAGAAGAATGATAAATTCCGTTCTTTGAATGCAATAAAAAATCACACTGTCCGAGGCATACAAAGCAATAAGAAACTCGTGCCGTTTTTTCAAAAATCCTCATTCATGATGCTTAAGGTAGTTCACTATAGTAGACCGTGCATGCGGGAAGGTACACGCTGGAGTGGTCACTGCGGTAGTATGGGACATCCGAGTTACAGTAACAAGCAGGAAGGGGTGGGTCATAACTTACTAGCATATATATGTATATAGCTTCCACATCCAATTGGATGAACAGAGAGTTTAAGTTTGCCGGTGCATCGCACAAGGCAATGAGACAAAGGCTGTGGCAGTGAGAGTTGACCATGCAAGTATAAAGCCCGACTTATCTGCTTGTTGGGACGCATACTAGTAGGCTATAATATACTTGATCCGAAGCATCGGGAGTTTCACAGAAGAAATCCGCCAATGATTGCCTGGCATCTCAGCAGATAGAATGTTGATCAATGACTGTTTCAGACACTACCGAAGTGAGTTATTTCTCACCGGAGCCATATTTTCTACAGGCGACAGCGTGGAGATGAGTCGGAGTCGGAGCTCGGATTTCCTGCCACAAGCTGCTGACCATCGATCGCCTCCGCTACAATGATGTTTTCCCCATCCTCCACATAACGCGAAATACTAAACTTTTATCAGTGCGTCGATTCATTTAAGTGAACTCTTCCACGATAATAAGTACTTACTACTACTTCCACCGACTCCAATCCATTATGAAACTGTAAACATACTACCAGGTTTCAGCTACTCGTGACACCCCAATTGAACAGAAATATGATTGACTGGCGGATCTATGCAATCTACACTCCGATTCTTGTTTGGGGTAGACAGATCACCCGAAGTTGCTTCCACGTTGGAAACCCGGGGCGTTAGACAACCTGGTGACCATGACAATGCCTTCGCATATATACACCACTAGAATGTTGACCGAATATCCGCTGACATGTGGTGGTCTAATATTGTCGCACTCTCTTTTACTCTCTTTGGGGCTTGTGCGTCCGCGCGATTCACTGTTCAGCTAACGAAACAGGAGGGCACGGGATCATATCTCAAGGGGGCTCATCACGCAGCTCGTGCTCGTGCCGCATCCCTTTTGGCTAGGAATGCAAATAAAAGCACTACTCTCCCACTAACCGATGTCGGATTTGTCCAATACACACTCAATGTCGGTATCGGTGACCCTGCAGTGCAATACGTCCTTGTCGCCGATACGGGTTCCTCTAACTGTTGGTGTGGGTGCGTACTGCAGTCGATCGTTTGAAGTTCCATGAGACACGATTTCTATTGCAGTGCTGGCCGCTCATATGTTCAGACCTCCACCAGTATCCCTACAGGGGACACAGTGAATGTCACGTATGGGATGGGTGGCTTCAGCGGATTGGAATGTGAGCATGTCGACAACATTGTCAGGCAGTAGTGCAAGCAACATAACCGGAATCAGATCTCGACCAGGTGACCCTCGCAACCAACCTCGTCATCCGGAACCAGTCCATCGGCGCTGCAAACGCATCCTCCAATTTCCAAGGAGTTGATGGGGTTATCGGCTTAGGCCGTATTGAACTGACATATGACACGCTCGAACCTGACGAGAATGAGTTGATCCCCACAGTGATAAACAATCTAGCGACTCAGGGATTGATTGAGAAACAAGTATTTAGCATTTATTTTGCCCCCGCGACGAACTATACGGGCACACCTTCAGCGAACACCACCGTCACGAGTGAGTGTTCTACAATTCGATAGTCCTTGTTCGAAATTGAACCGAGATGGGCAGATGGCGCAATAACCTTTGGAGGCATTGATCCAAGCTTGGTACGATTTTTTTTTTTTTCTATCCAATTCAGAAGTTGAAAGTATCTTTCATTTGGGTACAGTATGAAGGAGAATTGACTTGTGTTCCTGTGACCAATACGCTCCCCGCTTCTCTACACTGGGGAATCGATATCGCCAATGTGACATACGGTAACAGCGTCATCATTCCCAATATGACTTCCGGGGTCATGGACTCTGGCTCTTCGGGTGCGTCGTCCACTATGATGTGCTTGTCAAGTTTGATCCAAATGTTGTATGCACCAGTTATCCTCCTCGCCAACGATTCCTTTAATGCGTACATGAATGCTATCCCTGGAACTAGCGTAGACCCAACCACAGGTCTGCTGGACATTCCCGCTTCGTCCATCCCATCTATGCAAAATCTGACCTTTGCGATTGGTGGCCGCGAGTTCATCTTGGACGTTACTGCACAGCTTGTTCCCCAAGATCAAAACTCAATATGGGGAGGAGTTGAAGGAAAGTACTATGGTGTGATAATTAACATGGGTACCATTAGTGGAGCAAATCTGGATGTCATTCTCGGGATGCCGTTTCTGGTGAGACACTATTCGGTCAGTGCTAAAACGGTTGTGTCACTGGACGCATGGACTGAATTTTAGGGGACAGGTCTACGACGCGGAGAAGAAACATATTGGACTTGCTCGCACGTGAGTGTTTCGCGAGTTCATGTGTGAGTTGAAACGTTCTAAATTTACTCACAGAAACTATACTTTTACGGCGCCGCCGTTGTACAGTTGCGGACAGACAAACACGACAATTTTAGAGTAGCTTGTAAATGATTTTTTAGCACCAAACTGATGACAGATTTGAGCTCTGGGGGCGAAAATACGTCGAAATATGTATTTATCATATTTTTCCCACGAGATTTTGGGGTGGCCAAATTTTGGACCTGTTTCATCGCTACAACATGGCGCCGCTACGCATCAAGTACAGCATCGATGGACATCATGGCACGTTGCGAAACCTGCCGATGCTGCTTCTGCTTCCTCACAGCCCATTCTGCAGCCCTACCAGTGAGTCCCAGGCGATATGCACTCATGAAGCGCCAGTAACAATTGATAAAGCATCGGATTACATCGGTTGGGCAAAGCATCGAGAAGTTCGCATGCATTTTGTTTTGCTTCATCGAATGTTTTCTTTGGGACCTCATGGTATCAGTATTTACACCAACCCCAATACTTGTGTACATTAGCATTGGAGCAACTCAGAATAAATAAAAACATACCATCTTGATTGGGTTCAACTCACAGTGAAACTTTGGAAGGAAAATACACTGGTGACCCATGAAGCAAATGAGAGTCTCGAGCATGGATGGCTGGTTTGCAAAGTCGTCTTGCTTGCTAAAAATGCGAGCCATACAATAGTCTTCACTCTCCCAAGGGTAAACAGGACTATATTTTGCATGCAACCCACTGATATTGAACCCACGTTCCTCCAGGACTTGCTGAAGTCCTTTTGGATTGCCATTAGCAAGTGTCATTTTCTGCACTTTCCCACGGTGCATCACTGATGGATTTGACATGGGGATAATGAAGTCACACTGCTTGCGCTGCTTTCCTCCATTTGACCTGTTCATCTCAAATGCTTTCAATGCATCAGGGGGTACTAGTGATGCATGAGCTGAAGATTGATCAAAAAAAAAAAAAAGCAGCCTGGATGTTCTTGTTGCGAACTAGCAATGCACTAAACCTAACTTCGAGGAGATGAAGAGGACAGGGGGAGCGTCAGTGCAAAGGAACGCTCAGGCTAGTCTGCACCGAGGTTTGGTTATCTGAACCTGGCAATCTTCGGGGGATGGTAGAAAGCCGACTACTTGTATACGGCTATACCAATGGCAGTGTCAAGAACGAGGGCGACTCGTAGAAGAGGAGATGAGCGATAAGGCCTAACCGAATACCTTGCTAAGCAGAGGTACTGGATGATGACAATACACTTAGGGCTAGGCCACAAGAGGTGCAAGCCAAAGAAGGACGACTAGAATCAAGCTGGGGAATCCCAGTTGATCAAGTGCCCTATATATATTAGCATACCATGCACACGGACCAGCTTAGGGCCAGTGAGGGCAGAGGGCACTACTTAAATAGGAAGGTGGAGATAAGAAGGGTCCAGGGTAGCACCACAGAGATAAGAACATGCGGTAGACATGCTGTGGTGGTGGGAAGAATGGAAGAAAAGGCATAGCCTTACCTGGCCCTAAGATCTGGATCGAGATCCAAGATCTGAGATAAGAGATATAATCGGGAGATCTATCAAGATACAACCCGATATAGAATAGGTGAGCATCTATAAAAGTGTCAATAGGTACAAACAAAGATCAGGGCACTAAGATGAAGAGATAAGATGAATAGGGCACCTGATAAAGGAAAGGAGCTGGATCCATATCCGTAACCCTAGAATAAGGTTGCCTTAGGCGTGTAGAGCACTTCAGTTAGGTTAATGCCGTTGTGGTTACAACAGTTCTGCTTTGAAGATTTGTATTGCACATTTGACCTGCTTGAGTAACTGCTCATTGTCCCACCATGAGTTGCCATTTGCACCAGGATAGATAATTTCTCGGGCCTCTTCAACAATTTCACCATCTTGGTTGCAATGTGTAAGTTGACCATCTTCTGCATTGATGAATCCAGAGACATGAATAAGCCTTCCACATCCTTTCTTTTGCAATATTTGCTGTCCTGGTAACAAACTGTGTGAAACACAAATCAAAAACCTGCAGCAACTCGGAGTATCAGATACTCACTATGCATGTGTCTTGAAACCGTTCACATAGAAACAAAACTCATCATGAAAATTTGCAATTACTCTTTTTTCATTGTTCAGTAACCTGGGCTCAACCCATTTCAACTCTGAACCCTCGAAATGAACCATTCAGGACTCAAATGCAGCCATAGAAGGTAAGAAAACCTCTTGCCAGTATTTCTTGACATCATCACATTCGTGCTCATCCATATAAACACCTTTTTTCAGATGGGTTTGTTGCCAACCAAGTTTCACAAGCCACCACCATGCTGTGCATTCACAGAGCAGCTTAGTTGTGTTGATATTGAGTGATGAAAGAATGGTGTTATTGAGTGCATGGTGAAACTGCTTTGATGACACTTGACTAGCTGGTTGTGACATGAGCCATTCATGAGCAGCAAGCTGGACTCATTTATCTTTAAGAGGGCTGAGTGCATTCCTGTGGCTACCACATTTTTCCAATGAGAGTTACTCAAAGACCTGATAGTGGCATGCAAGCATGCAAACTTTGCGAGCAAAATGAAAGCCTTGATGTTTATACCACTGACATGCAATCTTGAGGCTTGCATAATACGGCCCAGTTCCTTCAACTGAAGAGTTGCAAAATTGTGAATCAGCAACAGTTGATTGATGTGAGAAAGTGGTGATGTCTTCGATTCCTTGGCAAGGTCTGTCTTGATCTGCTCATGAAGTTCATCCACCCTTTAATTTCTACCTGTTACGATCGGTCCCTTTTCTTTCTTTTGTCACTTCTTTTGTCTTGTATTACTTAAACCTGCACAGCCTTTCACTTAGTTAGCATTGATGGCTGTGTGTTTTCCTTATCTCTTATCTTTGACTCATACATTCCAGAACATTCTATGTAGTTCTATCACACATAGCCTTCTGACTCATTTCATGCTGTGTATGACTCGCTTTTCCCTTATCTCCAGTTGCCCCCTTTTGGTCTTCTCTCTTATCGAGCTGTAGCACTACTTGGTCTGTGCGCAGAACTCATACGTATAAATAGGGAGTAGCACAAGCCATGTATCTCCAGCTTGAGCCTACTCGAGATAGCAATCTATTGCATCTTTGATCCTCTCACTCCTCTCTGCTCTCCCTTTGAACCACTTGGCCTCGCAGCATGTTATGACAGGCGCGGGTAGCGTCAGCCGTAGACTCGATGCGCAACCTAGAGCTGCGAGGCGAGGACGAGGGGCATAGGTCCTGAGCTCAATGCACGGAGACTGGTCACTACTCCACCTTGGCAAGTATGTAGTGACGTCGAAGATGAAGACTGAGTATCCTCGAGCGAAGATGCTGCGAGGCCAAGTGGTATGAGGGGAGAGCAGAGGAGGGAGCGAGATGGTCAAAGACACAATAGATTACTATCTCGAGTAGGCTCAAGCTGGAGATATATAGCTTGTGCTATGCCCTATTTATACGTAAAGAGTCCTGCACACAGACCAAGCGGTGCGACAGCTCAACGAGGGAGAAATCTAAACTAGGTAACTGGAGATAAGGGGAAATGAGTCACATATAGCGCGAAACAGGTCAGAAGGCTGTGTGTGATAGAACTACATGGAACATCATGGAATGCATGAGTCAGAGATAAGAGATAAGGAAACGCACAGTTATGAACACTGACTAAAGAGAAGGGCTGTGCATGTTTTAAGTGATACAAGGCCAAAAGAGAGTGAAGAAAGAAGAAAAGGGGCCAATCGTAACACAGCAACTTCACTTGAGGATACTCCACCTTCGTCCTCTGATGTCACTATATATTCACCTAGGCAGAGTAGTGACTAATCTCTGTGCATTGCACTCAGGATCTACGCCCCTCATCTTTGTCTTGCAGCTTTAGGTTGCACATTGAGTCTATGACTGATGCTACCCGTGCCTGTCGTAACACTACCCCAGCCTGTTCCTGTTCTTCAAGCTCTTCCTCCCATTCCTCTTCAACCATGTATCATCCAGTGCCAGTGCTAGCTTGAGTCATGTCCATCATTGAGGCCAGTGTACCAGCATGAGGTCATGCATCCAACTCTGTGGTGGTCTGGACATGGACATTTGCTACTGATGTCTGCATCTTTCCAGCAAGTTCTGAATGTAGTCAGTACTCAATATTTTAAATTCTGTGCAGTGACTTGATCTCACTGGCAGTGGCCCAGGTATGATTTGAATCTCACAGTCACAGTCTGACTCGGAGTTGGCAGGTGAGCCTGACTTGGGCTGCTGGTGGAATACAGGAGGACTGGACACAGTGTGCACCTGGTGGGTAAACCCAAGCACAGTAAGTTTTTTTTTGATCTTGAAGAAGTGCCTTGTAGTGCTGCTGTGTTCATGCTGACTTGCTTCTGATATCAGGGCCTTTCTTGTACACTTTTGGCCATTCCTTTCGATGTTGGGCCTCTTTCAATTGTCTCAGAGGCAACTAGTTTTTATCAGATGGATTGTCACCTAGAGAAATTGCAAAATTGACAAGCTGGGATTGTGTGTCATTATTGGATATGAATGGCAAGTCACTGTCTTCAGCCTCTGACTCTTCTGCAGACTCCTCATGATCAGCAACAAACATGATGCTGTCAAACACAACAGTTGGGTCCCAATCTTCATCAGACTCCAAGTCCACAGAAGCTGATTCTGGCCCATTCAATTTTGGGCACTTCACATCAGCAAACTAACTCTGTCTGTCCAACTCTGGACAGATCTGGACAGACTATCCAGATAGAGTTAGTTTGCTGATGCAAAAGCACAGATTCTTCAGATTCTGACTTATGCTTGGCCTCAGAGGACTCAGAATTGCAAGGTGCAGGCTGTTTCACTTCCGGGGGGCCCTGGTTCCATAGGCCAGTCAAATTTCATGCAGTATTCTGTTTTCTGGGACATCCGTGTGGCATTTTAGGTGCCTTGTGCTATTTGCTACCTGGTTCCAGTATGTTTTATTTTCTCTCCTGTTGCACAGACTCTGACATTGACACTATGCCATTTTGTCATACATGCCGAAAGCTCTCCATTCCACATTTTTTACAGTTTTTTAGGGGGTGGCCAATTTTTGAGGGTTCATGTTCCAAAATTGACAATATTAAAATTCTGCTCATGCAAGTCACATCAAAATAAATCAAGTATACTATCTCTACAGTTTTTAGGCCATATATTTAATGTTGTGATGTGAAATAATTCAATAATAAAAATTGTCATGTTTGTCTGTCTGTAACTATAGGTGAGGTCTGATCTATACTTCCTGAACTGCCGCCTACAGATGCCTCAGATATATCCACCTCTACAAGACCTGCCATTACATTATATCATTTGTCTTGTCTTGTTTTTATTACCATACAATCTGCCAGAGTCCGTGATGTGTTTGATGGTCATGGTTTTCATCTCCAAACCAGTCATCAGGTGAGTCAGCACTGTCACAGTTAGTAATAGTACCAGATTCCTCAGTGCATTATTAACATGCTTGCCACCATTGTCTTTGGCATGTTCGATAGTGGTATCTTTAGTATGTGCATGTACAATACATGGAGGGTGCAAGGGTGCAAGTGGAGAGGTGAGGAGGGCTGGGACCTGTGCATATGCAGGTGTCAAGAGGAGGAGAAAGACAAGGGAGACGAGAGGAGCATGAGCATGTCAGATAGATGCAGCACAAGTTGAGAGTGAGGAAGGCCAGTACATGCAAGGATGAGGGTGGGGGCAGTGAGGGTGAGGATAGGACAAAAAAAGAAGGCACGTACCTTCAAATACATCAGGCGTGTCATGGAATGGTGTATGTTTGAGGAGGGGAGGGAGAAATGGAATGTATGTGTGTGTAGGTAAAGGAATTTGAACAGCCCAGTAGAGTATCAGACAAATAGTCTAGGAATCTCTGGAGTGTATCCCTCTGGGGGCAGGTTAAGTCTGATTCTCTAGCAAGACTTATTAGGACTTTTGAGAATCTTGTAGCTGACACTAGGTCTGAAGGAAACTTGTTTTTCTTCCTAGTTTTCTTCTTGTTATTCTAGAGAGCATCTCTGACACTCTTTTATACTCTACAGGACATGTTTGTACATATGTAGGAAACAAATATCAAATATGAGTGAAATGACATGTGTCAATGTGGAACAACATGTGTACATATGAAACAACATCTGTCTATGTGAGACAACAGATTGTCAGTACAGAATCCTAATCTGTATAGTGTCAACAATAGGGGTTTGACATTTGTCATCTGTCATTATGAAACGTTTCATGTTATGTTTCATGATTAACATATGATCAACACTTCTCTGATGTTATTTGCAATATGTCAGGGATCAATATGAATGTCAGGATAACTGACACCATTTGATAATCATGATTGACAGGTGTCAGGGACATGTCAATTCATGACTCATCTCAATTCATTAGTTGATATTAGCTCAACTATGCTTAGCACATGTAGCCAGTAATCATAGTTGGAGTGTACCAACTTCAATAGTAGGGGGAGTATAGGTGTGAGTGCACTATGGCCTGGTCCATGGGGCAAAAATGAATGCAGGGTGAGCCTAAGGTGGAGAAGTGTGAGCACATGAGGACAGGAGCAGGTGGCCCATGCACTGGAGGGTAGGCAGGCTGTGCACATGGCCAAGTGTGGCAGGAGGTACAGGTGAGCCTATCAGAAGAGTGCAGGTTCTGGAGAGGAGTTAGTGAGGCCTCACAGGGAGTACTTGCAGTTGTAACACCTTCTCATTAAGGTTACTTGAGGTGAGGAGGTGTGTAGCTGTGGCATATACTATGTTATGCTATTTAAGTTATGGAATGTAATCACAGCCAACAAACAGAAAACAGAGAGCAAGATGGATCTGTTGAATGGTCACAGTACTATTCAACATTTACATAGTGTAGTATGTGCACACATCTTAGTGTACAAGTATATGCATGTACCAGTATATATAAATTTGAACACAGTTATCTGAGTTAGAATATCATTTCTTACTATTACCACTATATGCCTCTACCAGTATCCTAACCACCTGGTAAGTACCTACATCCATAACCTCTGCCCAGGCCAGAGCACCTGCTATTTAACAGGATCATGCAAACATATGTAATCTAACAAGAATGATGTGTCCCTTTTTCTTCTCCAAATTTTACCAAGTTTCTCCTGCCATGTTGTATTGCATTACCAGACTCTGTACAAAGCTGTACAGGTCTGTATGGACTTATATAAACTATCAAAAATAAATCAGATTTAATTTCAAAATCAAATTATTTCAAACTCAGTCATTACATAATCATTACATAATCCTCTATATTAATAAAAGAACATAATTTACTAGACTAAGCTATATGAAACAAAAACAAACAACTTACATAATCAGTTATAGATTACATAATATTATATCCACACTTACCATATATGGATATTGTCAAACACAAACAAGTATAATCAATTAAGTAATGGTGGTAAGTGGTAAGTAAAGTGTGGTGGTAGTAGAGATGATAGAAATCAAGAAAGAGGCTGTGTGAAAAAAACTTACATGTGTGTTGTTTATATACTGTGTTGGTACAAATAAATGAAAATAACCAAACATGGAATGCACACTTGTGCGCTTTTTTGAGAATCAAGTGTGGGAACTTCAACTTACATCAGCATCCACTCTCTTCAAAACTGCCAAGTCCAACTGACCAAGCACAACAAATAATATTGGTAGTTTTATGCTTAGACATGGCTGTACCAAATGTAGTATAGAGTAGTGTCTTTCATTCCACGCAAGAATTACATAATCCGGTGCACATGCGGCCCAGATATAGCCAATTTAATCTCTGAGTTATTTAAAAAGGGAAATGCCATATAACAGAAGTATGTGGGAATTCTATGCCTAGTAATGGCTATACCAAATGTAGTATAGACTAATGGTGTTTGTTCCATT
>JBBPUL010000106.1:0-38128 GCA_038094675.1 Spongispora temasekensis
TTGCATTTTTCAGATTCCGTTCTGGAACCCAGGAGTCTTCCTCCGCGGTGTATCCCTTCCATCGGATCAGGAACATGCGGGAACGTGGTGTCCCTCGGTGGCGTAGGACTTTCTCGATCTCGTATTCTTCCTCACCTTCTACTAGCTCCGGGGGTGGAGCTGGGAAGTTCGGGCCGTGTACGCTGTTTTCGCGATAGGGCGATAAGAGAGAAGCGTGGAACACGGGGTGAATCTTCCATGTTGCCGGGAGTCGGAGTTTATATGTCAGGGGGGATAGGATGTCTGTGATAACGAAGGGTCCTTCCCTTTTTGGTGCAAATTTGGGGTTCGCAATGCAGCGATTGAGGTTCTTAGCCTCTAGCCACACCCTGTCTCCTTTTGTAAACGGGGTGAAGGAGTGGCATGTGTGGGATGCCATTACTTGGCATGCGAGTTTATGGGTGGCAAGTGCCTCATTTCTTGCTGCGGATAGGGCCTTGAGGCGTTCTTCCAGGGCGGGAAGTGGTGTTTCCGCGAGGACCGTGGGGAGGGCACGAGGTTCGAAGCCGTACATGAGGTAGAATGGTGACTTGCCGGTGACGGAATGGGGGCGATGATTGTGTGTGAATTCCGCATGGGTGATGTGGTCGGCCCACGCGGTGGGGTTGTTTCCGCAGAAGATCCGGAGGTACGTTTCAACCTCTTGGTTGACGTGTTCTGTTTCGCCGTCGGACTGGGGGTGGTAAGCGGTGGACAGGGAGAGGTCGTACTTCAGGAGCTTTCCAAGCTCTCGAGCGAAGGTGGATACGAATTGTGGACCGTGGTCTGAGATAACTTTGTCGTAGAGGCCCCAGCGACGGTAAACCTTGTGGAAAAAGAGGGTTGCTATTCCCTCGGCGGTGATCTGTTTCTTGGTAGGGCAGAGAATTACCCCCTTAGTAAGCCCGTGGTCGACCATGACCAACAGGCTGTCGAAACCATTAGATAAAGGAAGGTCCGTGATAAGATCGCAGGAAACCTGCTGGAATGGACGGGAGGCGAGGGATTTGATCGGAGAGAGTGGGGGAACGGTAGGATGGGTATTCGCTTTGTTTTGTTGGCACATTGCACAACCTTCGACGTAACGGCGGACTTGAGTAGCAAGGCCCGGCCACCAAAAGTCATAAGCGATGAGTTGGCGGGTTTTTAGATACCCGGGGTGGCCGGCGGAGGGGTGGTCATGGGCGTGAGTGATGATGGAGAGGCGATCCGGCTCGGGGACGTAGACACGGTCGCGATAACACAGGAGGTCCTCTTTGAATTGCCAATCAGAGAGGCGGTTATGAAGGTTGGGGGCAGTGACGGGGCCTTTGAGGTCAGCGCGGAGGCGAGTGACAAGTTCATCACTAGCGGAGTGTTTTTGGATAGCGGTGGCGAGGACGGAATCAACGACACGAACAAAGAGGGTTTCGGGGAGGAGGGTAACCGCTTGGTTGTTGGACTCGGAGGAAAGTTTGTCCGGTCGGTGAGAGAGGGCATCCGGGCCAGAGAGTAGAGAACCGGGGACATGTGTCATCTTGAGATCGAAATCCGCAAGGTCGAGGAGCCATCGCGCTTGGCGACGGTTAAGGTTTTGGGGTTGACGGAAATACGTCAAATTCTTATGGTCGGTGAAGACCTGGACCGGGTGTTGTGAGCCGCGGAGGTAGTGGCGCCAGGTCTTGAGGGCTCGGATGATGGCGAGGAGCTCGCGGTCGAAGATGTCATAGTTTCACTCTGCGGGAGAGAACGATTGGGAGAGGTAGGAACAGGGGTGCCAGTCCCCGTTCGAGTCGGTCTGGAGGAGGATAGCGCCTGTGGCATCGCGAGAGGCGTCGGTGGCTATGGCGAAGGGTTTGGAGAGGTCTGGGAGGCGAAGGATGGGTCGAGAGAGGAAGAGCTTTTTGAGCTCATTGAAGGAGTTTTGGCATTGGGGAGTCCAAAGCCACGCTGCGGTCTTCTTGGTGAGGTCTATGAGGGGGCGGGCAATGTCAGAGTATGAGGGAATGAAATGCCGGTAGAAGTTCGCGAATCCGAGAAAAGAGCGCACGTCCTTAACCCTTTTTGGGGTAGGCCAGGAAGTGATACCATCGAGTTTGACGGGGTCCATGGCAAGTTCTCCTGGTTTGACGATCATGCCGAGGTATTCCACCTCCGGAATGGCAAACTTGCATTTGGTGAGGCGTAGATGGAGGTCTAATTCCATCATGCGCTGAAGGACTCAGCGGGTGCGCTCGGTGTGGGATTCGTTGTCCGGGGAGAAGATGAGCAGGTCATCCATATATATGACAAGCCATCCTTCAGCAATCATATCTTGGAAGGAGTCGTTCATGAAATGCTGGAAAGTTGACGGGGAGTTGTTCATGCCGAAGAACATGACCATGGGTTCAAAAAGGCCTTTGTGTGTGATAAAGGCGCCTTTCCATTGGTGACCGTCTTTGATGCGTACGTTGTTGTACCCCCAGCGGACGTCGAACTTGGTAAAGACATTAGCTCCTTTGAGCTTGTTGACAAGGTCGGAGATGAGGGGAAGAGGGTAAGCATCGTGGATGGTGTGTTCATTCAGATACCTATAGTCCTGGCATGGGTGAAGTTTGCCGTCCTTCTTCTTGACAAAGAAAAAGGGGGAGGCCTGAGGGGACTTGGAGGGGTGGATTTTCTCAGAGTGAAGGTTTTCATCCAGGAAGGCTTCGGTGGCTTTTTGTTCCTCGGGGGACAAGGGGTAGATTTTTCCAATCTTTGGGACAAAGGACTCGTCGAGATTGATCTCATGATCATAGGGCCGTGATGGGGGAAGTGATTCACAGTCTTTTTCTTCAAAGACTTTAGCGAAGTCTAAGTATTCCGGGGGTAAGGTGACTTCCTGGGTCTGGGTCCCTGCTTTCTCTGCAAGTTTGGTTGCTTCGGAGTAGCGGGTGATGGTAGCGGAGGACAGGATGTAGGGTCCTCCTCAGGTGACATGGTTGATGGAGTAGTGGCTCAAGGTTTGGTGTTGCCACTGTTTTTTGGATTGGATGTCCAAGTATGCATGTAGATGCCTATGGATTTCGGGTGTCGTATTGACACACCGAATCGAGGTTTCCCCAAAGCCTTGTAAAGGTGGGGCGCGATAGTGAGAGTCATGTCGCTTCTGATCAGCGACGTAGGCGTGATAGAGGTCTGCGGATTGGTCGAGGGCCTTGGGGACGGAGATGGTTTGCTTTTCCCAATCAATCATTGGGTTAGCGAGACGGAGCCAGGGAAGACCGAGAATGACATTTTCCTTTCCGCAGTTCATGAGGTAAAAGAGTACCTTTTGGGTAACTCCTTCCCCGACGGAGACGTAGATTTCAGTGGAGAATAGGATATCTCCATTGGCATTTGCGGATTGGTCTACGTTGCAGACGTGGATGGGTTGTTCTAGGCGGGTGCGAGGGAGACGATGTTTCCAGGCGAAAGCCCAGTCGAGGCAAGAGATTTCTGCTCCAGAGTCAACGAGAGCGGGAGAGTCGACGACTTTCATGGTGTGCGAGGGTACCACGAGCTGAATGGGGATACGCATAGCTCTATTTGATGTGGATACTAGTACAGGCGCACAAGAGACAAAACGTTTGGGAGGTACTTGCATCGAAGGAGTCCTCCCTTTCAAAAATCCCTTATTCCCACTGCCTCTACATGGAGCTCCTCATCTTCGTCTTCGTTGATGAGGCCCGGTATTTCTTCTTCGGCTTTGGTGACCTTTCGGTCGACTTTGGGGCGTGGGGGAAGATCTTTGAAAGTGGGGCACTTGTTGGAGAAGTGACCCGATTTTCTGCATCGGAGGCAGAGTCCTTGTTTGAGGCAGCGTTCCCGCTCCTCAGGAGTGAGCTTGGGGACGCGGATAGCATCCACGTCCATGGCGTTGGAGTCTTTGTTGCGAGGGGTCTGAGTGGGACGAGGGACGAAGGTGGGGGTCGAGGAATGCTTGTGCTGGCGAGCGACAAGCTTTGCACGTTTGTGCTGATCGTCGAGACGAGAGGCGTTCTTGATCCAATCGTCGATGGTGGTGGGGACGGTGTCCATAAGGTACACCTTTTCCGAGAGTGAGGGGGGGATGCTGGTGGAAAAATAGTGGCAGATGGTAGCTGCCTCGTTAAGCCCAGCTAGGCTGACTTGGTTACGGAACTTGGAGATATACTGGTTGAGGGACGGTTGGAAGGTCCCGTTACATCATTCATTGACGCGATAAGTGGCCAACCAGGTCAAGGCATTGGCGGCGGTGTTTGGGCTCTCGAAGTGAGCCTTGAACTCTTTGACGAAGTCATCCCAAGACCCTAGGGCCATGTTGGTTCCTCGCATGCATAAAAGTGTCAGCCCAGGTAAGGGCGTTTCCGTCGTTCATGAAAGACAGGGCGAAGCCTATCTTCTTCTCGTCCGTCGAGTAGATGTCGACGTTGACGGCGAGGTATCGGAGGACCAAGTGAAGCCAGGGCATGGCATCGCGTTGTTTACCCGTGAAGGCCTTGGGTTGGGTGAGGCAGAGTTTGGTGGGTTTGGTAGACATCGGGGATGGGGGGCTGGGTGGCGAAGGGGGCATGGTGGTTTCTGAGCTAGGGCTAGGGGGTGTGGTAGATCTCCAAGAAGGAGAGGTTACGAGGGGTGGTGGTGGTGGGCGGGGGCGCCGCTTCAAAGGTGACGGAGGGGCTGAAATGGCTGCGATTTACAACAATGGTAGTCACGTTCGAAGAGCTTGAGCCTTTTGTTACGACAGGCGCGGGTAGCGTCAGCCGTAGACTTGATGCGCAACCTAAAGCTGCGAGACAAAGGCGAGGGGCGTATGTCCTACACGCAATGTGCAGAGACTGGTCACTACTCCACCTTGGCGAGTATGTAGCGACATCGAAGACGAAGACTGAGTATCCTCAAGCAAAGACGCTGCGAGGCCAAGTGGTACGAGGGGAGAGCAGAGGGGAGCGAGAGGGTCAAAGACGCAATAGATTGCTATCTCGAGTAGGCTCAAGCTGGAGATACATGGCTTGTGCTACGCCCTATTTATATATAAAGAGTTCTGCGCACAGACCAAGCAGTGCGGCAGCTCGACAAGAGAGGAACCCAAACTAAGTAGCTGGAGATAAGAGGAAATGAGTCACATACGGCATGAAATGAGTCAGAAGGCCATGTGAGATAGAACTACATGGAACGTCGTGGAACGCATGAGTCAGAGATAAGAAAAAGGAAACGTACAGCCATGGACGCTGACTAAGGGGAAGGGCTGTACGCGTTTAAGTAATACAAGGTAAAAAGAGAGCGGAGAAAGAGAGAAAAGGGGCCGATCGTAACATAATCAAAGGAATGCATAAAATAGATTGCAAAACATGCAGTTTTATACTAGATGAACAAATTGGACTGGAAAACTTCATAAATGAAAATCTAAAGAGTGGGCATATCTGTCCATCCAAAACTCCTTTCACATCTGCCTTCTTTTTCATAAAAAAGAAAGATGGAAAACTCAGACCCATCCAAGATTACTGCTAACTCAATGATATCATAGTTAAAAACTGCTACCCCCTACTCCTCATACAAGAACTGGTAGATAAGTTAAAATCAGCTAAATATTTCATGAAGTTGGACATTCACTGGAGCTACAATAACACCAGAATGAAAGAAGAAGACAAATGAAAAGCCACATTCCACATAAATCTTGGATTGTTTGAACCTCTCATAATGTTTTTTGGACTTATGGACTCCCCTACAACATTTAAAACAATAATGAACCATATATTCCATGATCTAATCTTCAGAGAAAAAGTCATCATGTACATGAATGACATTATGATCTTTATCAAAACCTTAGAAGAACATGGACAAATAGTTTGTGAAGTACTATAGGTTCTATGTGATAATCAATTATATCTGAAACACACAAAATGTGAGTTTGAAATCAACAAAACAGAATACTTGGGCATGATCATATCCCATGATTCAGCAAGGATGGATCCTGATTGGCCCACCTCTACATTGCACAAGCAACTCAGAGGATTCCTCAGATTCATGAATTTCTACCAGCATTTTATTAAAGATTTCACCAAGATCACCCTACCACTTAACACCCTTACATCTGAAAAGCAAGAATTCTTCTGGTCCCCTGAAGCTAAACAAAGCTTTCTAGCACTCAAAGTGGCTATCTCCTCTACATCTGCACTTTGACTCCCCATTGACAATGTATCCTTCCATATCAAAACAGATGGTTCTGGCATTGGCATTGGCACTATCCTTAGTCAATATATTTATATCAAGAGGACCACTGGCACCCCATCACATTCATTTCAAAATCTCTTTCTGATGTCAAATGCAATTACCACATAGTGGATCTTAAGCTCTTAGCAATCATTTTTGCCCTAAAAGAATGGTGACAGTATCTCCTCAATGCTAAAGAGGAAGTCACCATCCTTACCAACCACAAGAACTTGGAATACTATAAGCGTCTCCAGGATTTATCTCTCAACAAGCATGTTAGTATCAAACCCTTCAGCAATACAAATTTAAAATCATGCATTGACCTGGAAAAACAAATTCAGCTGACCCTCTGTCCAGGAGGCCAGACTTTGAAAAGGGGATAAAGCCTTTAAATTCCCAAGTTACCATCTTTCTATCTAATAAAATCATACAGGCACACATAAAATTTTCAGATCTTGCTCAGAAAATAGAACAGGGTCAAAAACACTGCAAGAAACAGGTGTTGAAAGGATTAGAAGAAAAAGGAAATTGGCACAAAAAATGAGGTTCGGGCATCAGAAGGATTAACCTGATTAGAGATGGTTGGGTCTATGGAAGATGAACCCTGAAAGGTGATGTGAGGGGGTTAACACAAGGAGGTCATGCTGTGGATGCAGATGTAGGTTTCCATAAGGGACCCAGAATTGGTGTGAGAAGCATTGATGATGGTAGAAGGGCTTTGGTGGCAAGGACAGGAGGAGAACCAGCAGTACTAGCAATGTGAGAAGGATGAGGTGGTGGTGTGTTTTGAGACCAAATGGGCCTCATAGATTCAATGTGAGCAATAGAAGACATAATAAGGGAGGGGAAGATGAAAGTGGGTGTTAGTGGATGTGAATTTAATTTGAAGAGAATACTTAGGTGCCTCATGAGGACACCATCTATGGCCATGCTTAGATGGGAGAGTTGGTAGAAATGGAAGGGACCAGGTGACTGCCTGGCTATGACTGATGATTTAGCTTGCTGAGGCTGCAGATCTTATTTTGGAGATGAAGAAACTGTGATTCATCCAACCTCGAAAGAGGATCTTGCTATGCTGCAATATGTGGGGGCAGCAACTATTTTTTGTATGAGAAAATATTAACTCATCATACAAGCATGAGACTATATTCTTTGGGTCTGCCTAACAAGGATCACATATGTGCCCTGAGCTTTTCTTGCTGCTAGGCATATGGTTCACAGGAATAACCTGATCTGTCCCTTATTTTCCATCTGACAAGTCAGATGCTGGTGAGTAGAAGTTGTGTCAATCAGGGAAGGAGGGATGTATTAGGTGTGCTCTTAATTGGATGTACCCTGAATGGTACAGAGCCTCCACTAAGTGGGATTTGGGTGCTTGTTACCTGTGCACCTACTGAAGACTGCTGAAAAAGAAAGAGAAGGGGACATGTACATATGACTCCTAAAAGAGAGGCCAATGGGTGAGTGTGATTTGAGCAAGGTAGTTGTGATGAAGCAGAGAGGGCATGAGGAATCGAAGAGATCAGTGACAAAGATAGTTTCAATATTATGTTAGAGTTGAGCTTCTCACTATCACTCAAAGAGAGCAAAAGCTTTGGAATATTGAAACTAGGGAATATGATACAGGAAACAACTACTTATATACTATGAGACATGTGTTAAATGCGTGTTTGCTACATCGTACTACATCAGAGTCTAGATCATTGTGAAATGTGAATATAGTGAAATAGTGAAAGTGTGAAGTTTAAAAAATGAATCCTGACAAAGATCAAAGATCATTACCATGCCTTAGCATATACAGAACCTGCAATACCATTATCCATGGAGTGTGAAACTCACTCAACTTGTGCTGCCATATGGAAGGAGGAGTGCCAGTAGAATGAGGTTACTCACCACCTCCTCCATCCTGAGTCACCTTGCTGAAACCTTGAAGGAATCATCAGTCTCCTGTAAGAGACTGATCATCAGGAAACTGGTGAGGAAATGATAATGATAGATAATGGAAGATATGGTAGATAATATACTATAATCCCTTGATCAACCCCCTTTTCGGGATTATCTAGGATTATCTTTCCCTTCCCATTTCCCTGATGATTTTGGTAGCAGCATTTGTACCAGTTGCAAGGTAAACATTTTATCGATGCTTGAGAATACCCTTCATTAGTATGAGGAGGACATGCAGGATATCACATTGGTATTGGTCATGGATGCCCAGATGGAGGAACATATGTAGTTTCATAGTTTCCTGTTACTATTGCTTTGTGCGCATAATCTGTCTACTATATGTGCTCGCAATTCTGCCTCCTGAAATGTGCGCGCAATCCCCCGACCCCCCAAAAAATGCTCGCAATCTTGATCTCCCGAAATGTGCGCACAATCCCCTGACCCCCCCCCCCCCCAAAAAAAAAAGGTGCTCGCAATCTCCCGATCCCCAAAATGTGCTCGCAAATCCGCTCAAATGTGCTCGCAAAATATATGTGCACTTTGAACGCCATATGATGAGTCTCTCGAAACGTCAACATTAGTAACGTTAACCGAAATTTGATGCGCATACTGTACTTCCTGCCATCCAAGTACTCCACCTATGATCGTGCGAATGCCACTGTAAAGCGGCATGTTACAGGCATTCCGAACCCGACTCCATTCAACCCCCGCATACATTGTGGTCATTCCAAATATCCAGTAAAAAACAGTCTCGTGGTTCCAAACCTTGGAGGTTACGACACGCCGGACAAAGGAATGCACTCGCAATTCTCCGATCTTTGTTTGTGCAACGGAGGCGAACCATTTATAAACTCATGCCAAGCCTAGCAACTCTCCTGGAGGTTTGTTCTTTCTTTATTTCGTCAGTCGTTCCTCAATGAGTCCTACACCATATCCTCTTTTTCCCGTATTCGCTTTTTGCAGTTTCTTTCTGGTCCTCATTCCACTCCCCTGGCATATCCAAGCGTGGAACGTTGGTACATGTGCCTATATCTTTTGGACATCGGTGGCTTGCCTCTTTGAATTCATCAACTCCGTTGTTTGGAATAACAATGTGCTGAACACAGCTCCCGTATGGTGCGACATCTGTGCGTCTATGCAATGAACCACTTGTCCTCTTCTGATAGTTTGTTCCTCCAGCTTCCAAGTTCCTTCTTGGTGCTGGTGTGGGTATCCCTGCGGCTGGACTCTGCATCAGCAGACGGCTGTACACCATTTCTGCCATCAAGACAACTGTCATTACTACTCAGGATGTGCGTGCCACTTGTACACTTTATGTCAGACTCTAATGGTCTTCAGAGGCGTCGAATTATCCTTGTCGACTCGTGTATCGTGTTCGGTATACCGGTCGTCATCATGGCATTACGTGAGTTCTCTCACTTCTCTGTGTCCTCCAAACATTTATTGGTTTCGTAGATTATGTTGTACAGAGTGCGTATAACCAGAACAGAGATGACATGATGACTGTTTCTGAATTTACAAACAGCCAACCGTTTCAGCATACTGGAAGATGTTGGCTGTTGGCCGGCCACCTACAACACTCTTTTGGCTTACTTTCTTGTGTTCATGTGGCCTACTGTTTTGGGTTGCATTGCGTTTGTGTACTCATGTAAGTTCTCCATGGACTATCCTCTGAATTTTATTGAATCTTCGTTAGCCTTAACGCTGTGTGCTTTTTACAAGCGCCGATTGGAATTCACTCAATTTCTGTCGGCTCACAGCTCCTTCAGCATGAACCGATACATTCGTTTGATGTTGTTGGCTATCTCAGAAATGATGTGCACCGTTCCCATCAGCATATTCAGCACCTACATCGCCAACAAAGATGTCCCCATTCAACCCTGGGTATCCTGGGCCGATACGCATTATGATTTCTCATTTGTTGATCAAATTCCTGCCGACCAATGGATGACTGATCCTTACTTTCGAATCTCCGTGGATCTTTCGCGCTGGTTGTTCCCCGCTTCGGCGCTCCTATTCTTTTTGCTGTTTGGCTTTGGTACTGAAGCCCGCAAACATTATCGCATCGCTCTCCTGCGCATTGCCGAGGTCTTCGGATACAAGCCTGTATCTGAAATTCCCATCCATTCGCCGCGAAAGTTCGTCATCACCATGTTCCCTTCTTTAGCGATGCTGATTTTTTTTTTTAGATTGAAAGCGGACTTCAACAAAACTATCTCCGTTGGATCGCTACCTGTATATGTTCCGGCTCCTGCACACATAAAAAACTCCAAGCCTCTTGTGTCTTCCATGGTGAAGCCCGACATAGACATCGAGAAGACAGCTAGTTATTCCGCACCATCTGCTCCTGGTTACCTTCCTGAAGATCTTCAACTGTCCCCTACGAACTCACGTACTGGGGGTGACATGAGCGAGTATAAACATGCCTCGACGAGCCCAAGTGTTATAGAAGATCGCTGCACTATCCCTGCATATCATCTTCCATTTAGGCTACCTGGCATTCCATCAACCCCGGAACGTTCAGTGCATGAGCATCGCTCATTGGGCAGCGTCTGCATCACAGTGCATACCGAATACTCCAGCGATTGATGCCTTAGTCGTTTTCTGACCATTGGTTCATTTTTTTTCTCATCTTCGCTTTAAATACCCTTACAGATGTGCGGCAAGACCGCACCGGACAATTATTTATGTCATGACGAGCCATTATGCCTAGTCTTCATTTCCATCAGTCCCATCAATCATGCACTCATTCTTCGACATTCGTGGTACCCCCCGTAGCATACGCACTTTTTCTTCGATGTACAAACTTGGTTACTCGCATGCTGACTCTGCGAGACCGTGGTGTATTTCTGCTCGATATCTTGTTCTGGAATGAAGACGAGAAGCTATGTTCCGTTCATTTGGCGTCGTGTGCGTTCTCATAGTTATTCATATAGCATCAACCCATGGGCCCTCACATTTTGTGCAAACGGCCGACTAATACAGCAGTAAAGTGGAATCAAAATCCTTGACGGATTTACACACGATAAGTTGATAGTCCCACTTCCCCGGGTCCTATCCCAATAAGTCGTCAAGAAAATCTTGCATCTCACTCTTCGGGTCCTTGTTGATATTATCCTCTGTAGGTAAGGGAGGGGCTTCGATGACATTGTTCTCTTCCCAGGTTTAGTACGGGCCTACAGAGATGCACAGAGGGTAGAATAAAACACGGACCTTTCATTCGCTCCTTGGTTGCCATTGGCTTCGCCCTGAGCGCGCTCGTTTTTGCTCTAAATCTCTCCTTCAGATCTTAAAGGAGGATTACGTCGAGCGGTCGTCAATCCATTCATTTCTGCAATGGCCAGAAGGTAAGAACTCAGACGAACCTCGATTAGCCTCTGCTACGGCTTTCTCACGACTCATCTGTTCGAGTGTATCGTCCCATTCAATCGTCTGTACGCGTCCCTTTCTCGACTGTACCGCAGGCTGTCGTTGTGAGGTAATGTGTGCCAGCGAGTGATCTATCTCCTCGTCGTCTTCGCCGCCTTTCACCGTATCGTCTGGCACTTCAGACGTCGTGACCGACAACCGTTGTTTCTCCAGGAAGGTGGACAGATCGACCTCAGGCTCCTCGATCTCCTCCCCTGTTCGAAAGAGAAAGAAAGGGTAAGCCTGTTAACGAAAAAAAAACCTCCGATGGTTGAAACTCGCGGCAAATCGAAATCTGCTCAAAAATGCCATTGTGCGCGACAATCTGATTATCGCGACATCCGGGTCGCGAAACAAATTCGGATAGCATGATGAATCGAGGGAAAATAGTAAACAGTGCGGATCGACCGACACGCACCATCCGAGTCCAACTTCTGGGGCTCCTCGGCATAGCGATCAGCGTTGGACACGAGTTGGCGTTTTGCATATCTTTTTCGAAGTGCTTCAGCTTCTTCAGGGTCGAGCTCTTCATCGGGTCCTTCTTCGCCCTCTAGGACGAGCCGTTTCGAGAACTCGGCAGGACGTCCATAGGAATGTCCATGTCCGCGCGCACGAAGATATTTGCCGAGGCCACCTCTGGACTTGCCTCTCCCTCGTCCGCGACCACGTGTGTGGCTTTCGGAGGGTGAGGATGCGGGATCCGTCATGATGTAAACGGAATGCGTGACTACCATTTACTGTATGCAGCAATTTTGTTACATTTCATTTTTGTTACTAGTATCTAAAATGAGTGGATAATGTTTACTCAACAGTTAAGCCCACGAAACCACCAAAAACCCAGTGAGAGAATATCACATGAGACATAATAAGACGCATAAAAAGTCAACCCATTTTAGTCGTCAGATGGAAAGAAACCCCTGTTAAGAATATCATACAGAAGATAAAGAAATAAGCATAAATGAAACAAGAGCCCAATGATGAGCATGAAAACCGCATTGTAAAACTCGTCTTCGATGCGCTTCAAGATGCGCAGAAAAAGCGGACATGGCGGCCTCGAGACAGTGACAGGCGCAGGCATGGGGGATACGGAAGGACGGGCTACGCAGGGTTGGATGCTGGCTGGTGGTGGGGAAAGGGTACGGGTCGGAAGAAGTGTAGGATCTTCGAACACGCGTTTTTTCGGGGCCCGCGCAGCTTCACGTTTCTTATCGAGCCACTTCGAGAGGCAGTAGCTAGCATAGCCTTCCTGATCAAAAATGGCGACGCCAGACTCGATTTCATAGAAATCCGATCTACGAAGTGACCGTGTGTCTGAATAGTTGGTGCCCTCAAGAAACTCGATGTCGACCACAAAGCCTGAGTAGTCTGTGAGACATTCTTCATAAACAGAATGACAGTCCGTTTCGATGGGGGCTTTTGGTTTTCGAGGTTTACGCTGGACAGCAACGTCGTCACGTTCCTATACCACATTAAATAAGAAACGCCACCACTGAGGGGGTATACTTACACGAATAACGAGACAGGGGCGCGCAGGACTCGGAGGCGGGCTGGAATATTTCCTAAGCCGTTCGAGGAACCCTTTTCTAGAGATTTTGATGGGTTGCTCATTGAAGCGAACCTTTTTCTGCACAATACTGTAAGTTAGATTACATATTCTAATCGTCGAACGATCGTTGAGAAATCACCTTTTGAGTTTCAGAAGAAGTGGTTGAAACGTTGTCGGCCGTGACCACAACCTTTCGAGGCCGTTTCAACTTCGCGGCAATGTTGTCACCGAGGCCTAATGTCCAAAGCCGTAGCGAAGGACGAGTGATGATGTCCACTGCGACCTTCAGCTCCTCCATGTATATTGGCTTCCCATTTGCAAAGCGGAGGCCGATTTGCCTTCCGGGAGGCGTATACAGTGTGAATGCAGAGTTGGCACGCATAAGTGCAGGAATACGTCGAGAGAAAGAGGAAGGAGAGGTGGGCGGGACGAGTCGGAAGCGATGAGATTACTCGACGAATCGAGCAGATAAACGGGGATGAAGAAAAGAGACGCTTCCGCCTGGCAGGATGGTATTCCAGTATTTAAGTAGTACCCACCACATTGAAGACCATGAAAAGTATGTCAGCACGTGTGCATTGTGGACCACCACCAGGTTCCACACAGACATAAGTCTGGATTGGGAACCCTCGTTTTCCATGAGGCCATTCATTCATCATCAGGAATGTGATGAATCCGGCAAGATAAGCTCGATCAACTTGTTTGCTTAGATATGGCAAAGCATGCCTATGGAACTTTCCGGGTCTATGGTTAGTGCATTGTTCTGTCTCGCATAGTGGATTGCTCCGCAGCCAAAGCAAAGCATGGAGTAATCACTTACACCGCCCTCGCGTCAAATGCCAGTCATCTTCGCTTAGGGAATCAGTTTGTGGTCTTGCATGTCGTTGCACGCTGCCGAGTCTCGATTCACGGTGATTACAGTTGGTTGATTGAATGTGGAGTGTGGCCGCCGGGAAACAAGTCGGTCCGGGAATTCCCATCCAATCACAACTTGTCATGCTCGCCGGAACCGCATCAGGATTATCAGTCTCCTGAGTTCCCTTACAATGAAAGGATGTCCTATGAGAAGATGATCCGCTTAGAGTCTCAGGAATAATGCTCATGTCGAAGGAGTCGAGTATACTAGGCTACAATGTTGACTACTATCATAGCCCAAAGCCAGGCGACATGCGGAATACTAAGTGTAGTACACCTCAGGGTCACTTTCCCGCAGTTCATGATAATCCTGAGCTTCTGTTAGGTTATTGCTTGGAGAAGTGTTGGCCTGGAACACAACGGCAGAAGCCTCTCCTACAGCAGGGTGAAGCCAGATGGTCACTTACAAAATGGGTTGATGAGAGGCAGCAACGAAGGAGTCTAAGAATGGGGCATTAAAAGCAAATGAACTGAACCCTGAGTCCTGAGGTCCTGAGAGGGCTGGCGTGCTGTGTACAAGATCCGTTGAGCGGCATATTAGTAGAAGTTCGACTGCGACACATGGCGAACCTGAAGGTATAGCCCGAC
Organism: Spongispora temasekensis; assembly: GCA_038094675.1. Classification (NCBI taxonomy): domain Eukaryota; kingdom Fungi; phylum Basidiomycota; class Agaricomycetes; order Boletales; family Boletaceae; genus Spongispora; species Spongispora temasekensis. Next base: position 14,594 of record JBBPUL010000106.1, read on the forward strand.
ACGCAAGGTTGGTAGCATGTGGTCTTTCTACTATCTTGAATCCTTTGTTTCAGTTTCAAATGAGTCGCAGTCGTGTCTCCAGGATATGTTGTTCACAGGTGCAAATAGCTGATGTAATTTATCCGGCTTCATCCAGTAGGAACTTGGTCGTCCGAGTCTCAAGACTTTTGACGCCTTTCAAGCCAACGTTAACGTTTAGGATATGATCACAGTATTGTAGAAAGGACTGCTGGCAACTGGTAACTGAGCACTCCGAGACGGCTTCTGATTGTTGCGCTTTCGACTCCTAATTTTCTTGTCTATGCTAACTTTTAACGACCCGCAACAAGATGTCACAGGGTCGCAAGACAAAACGGCGAGATTGGTCCGGTTATCTCAGATTTCAGACATTTCTTGTGGTCTGCGTCCCTGCGCTGCTAAGTCGATTATTGGCTCGAGTTTAAGTTGGGCATCCAACACAAATATGAATCAAGGTAAATCTCGGACCAATCTACTTTTCACTGCATCAGCGTAAGCTCTCCAATGGTTCGTCCCCCCAATCATTTTTTAGGTCTAGTCTCGTGTGCCTATTCACCCTGAGGGTTACGAAGAAGTTCAGGCTGCTGAGGCTGCTGAGATGGTTGATGCGGCTGTTCCAAGGGTGCTGGCTCTTCTGGAATTGGAGGCAGCCGCTGCACTCGTGGTGGTCCTTGCATTGGTTGTGATGGTCCTTCGGGCACTGGTTGTGATGGTCCTTCGGGAATTGGCCAGTTCTTGACCTTGGCGTAGCAGCCGAAGCACTGTTGGAAAGCGACATTAGGGTCTTTTCAAGATCAACATGTGATCAAACCCCACCGCTCGAAACCAGCTTGGTGCTCCAAGCACAGATGTGGCCCCCAGGACAAGGAAGGCGATGACACCAAATCTCATGGTGAAGGAGGAGAGTATAAATGTGGACCGTCTGGTATTGAGCGAATGGACTGTCAAGCGAGGTTAAATCAAGAGGCTAGGTGTGAAAGCGGTCAGAGTATATTAACGCGGAATGTGTTGGCGTTGACTCACTGACCCGCACCTCAGCGCGCGTGTATGAAGGCAAAGATGGCAAACTGGAGAAGGATTATTTGTTGTCCAGAACATTTATATATCTCTCCTGCCGACTGACACAAATTTCAGGTCGACTAATTAGTACAGGAATTGGTGTGAGATGATCATTGCATCATATCAAGGGGCAAGCGCATGGACACCAACATTTGATTTGCTAGCAGGATTGACATTGTAATGGTACTCAAGGCAACCGTGGTCAACTGGATAAATTTAGTGGCGATGCCCTTGAATACCTATAGTTTATTTTCCCCCATCGACGGCGAATTGAGCAATACTACTAGAGTAGACTTACACAGCATGCTTCATTGATCAAATCTGACAACTATAAATCCCTTTAGGATAAGATACGGCGCACGATTCCCAAGAGCACCTGAAACACGGCGACCTTGAAAAGAGTCACCAATCACTAGTAAGACCCGATATTTCAAAGTGTGCATCACTTCGTCGCTTCCGTAGATCACCGAGCCATACAGTTTGCAGCACGGACACTGCACACTCGGGCCACTTTGTAATTAGGCGATGGACCACTGGTTTGGGTTGCACTGGGACTCAACACCAACCAAATTGAGCTACTGATGCCTTTTGTACGAAGTGCCTTGCATCATCATGGCCTCAGAATTATTGCTTTATTGTTTCAGATGGAAAGACAGCGGATTGATCCGCCACATCCCATGGATATAGTTGTCTAAAGCAGGCGGACGAACCTATTGCGTTGTGCATCCTCAGGATCTTGATCAGACCCCAGTTTCAGAATTCGTTGGGAAATAAATGAGGCTTTGCTCTGTCCGACGATCTCCTCCCTATTACCCATGCCATTTTAATAAAGTGCGATTTTGCTTCACACAGCTGTGGGATCGGCAGCTGGTTATTCAATCAGCCACGGCCATCTTGTCCTACATAGTGTTTATGAACCGCAAGCTGCTAGGTGAGTTCAGCATGCATTATGGTACGAGTGGAGTGTCCAGACAGTCGACTGCGCAAGTTGATAAAACTTGAGCTGGAGACCGAACGTGAGGTAGGTTCCTTTGCCATACATGACGCTCGTTGTCCGCATGTGTAACATCAATTAGCTGGTATAAAGAAGAATGTGATGGTCTGCTGGGAGCATTTAATCTTACCAGCTCTCTCATGAATCACTCACAATCATGTACTAGTTAATCGTGACTAGTAGGCAATTGCAATCCAAAATTGTTGTATGGTAGTATATACGGTGAATGACGAGTTACACTTGCGGTTGTCTAATGTATTCTGAAAAGGGAACAAACCTTGGTGCATTCTCCATCACATTTCGAAAGCTCTGATCCACTGCATTGTCTATAGATCTCAATGACCTCAAGCAAAAGCCCAGGGGAAAATAAAAACGAGTCTTCGAGGACTTGATGTCGATTAGGTGGAATTATCTTGTGAACGGGATCAACCAGCGTTCCAATAACTGTTCAAGACCCGTGCTTACCGTGCGCCAACGATTCTCTTTCCGCAGCATCCAATCACCCTTCTGCCGGCAAATCTATACCTTCTCTATGTTATCGTCTGCTTTGCTATTCTCATGAAGGGCCGCTAGAGCCCGTGCTCGAAGCATTTCTTCATCCCCCCTCATGAGGTCTTTATGCTTGATCATGAAAATGCTAGCAACAGTTGCCACAGCAGCCATACACGCATTAAGAATGAAAACCAGTTGGAATCCTCTTGTGTATCCGTGTGAGAGCACATAGTTCGCCATGGAAGGCGTCAGTCCCAATGAAGCGAGCTGGGATGTCGATGTCGTGGACCCAAGTATAGAAGGATCATTCACGACAGCGGCAATCGCGGACGAGGAGAGCGAAAATGTAGAGAGGTCAGTTTTGAGGGAATTGTTACTAGGGGGACGAAATGTTAGGTGTAACTGTAAGGTCCCGAGGAAAAAATAACCAACATCAACGTTGACCCAACGGCGAGAGCCAATGTTCCTCCTAACATCCTGACAAACTACATACGACCTCAGCGGAAAGTACATCAATTTAAAAGCCGACATACGTTTCTGACAGCCGTCACCACGGACATATCTCGTCTCGAGACACTGGCTTGGGCCGCAACAGTGGTGGTTTGCAGTGTCTGGAATTATAAATATGTTCTCGGAAAAGCCCATTCAAAATCGATTGGTAATTCTTACTTGTCCAGCACCTAGACCAGAGAGCACCATGTATACCACAAGAAGCACCTTTCTAGTGGATGCCGTAACTGTGGATAAGCAACCACATCCTACTGCCCATGCAATGAAACCACCATAGATGCTGGACTGATCCAAGGATGATTAATCAGTCCCTTTTTTCAACAAAAAGAAAGCAGCGCGATACAAACCCGGTATCTTCCCGTCTTACTTACGAGCAAGCCCTTTATTTGCACGTTTCATCAGTATTGATGTGAGCGCTATTCAGAAAGACACATACCGTTGTCCAACTTGCGAATGATTGGCTGACAAGGATTGGAAGCAAAAATACACCTGATTGGATCGGGGAATATCCGAGTGAGACTTGGAAGAATTGCGGCAGATAATATAGCGCGGAGAAAAAGATATAGCCACTGCAACGAATTAGTTAAAACCAGGTGCTCGGTTGACTAGATGCAAGGCGGCCGTACTTGATGAACATCGTAATGTAGACGCCGACTACGGTCACGTGTTTGAAAATATACACTGAACGGCACCGAATAATTGCCGATTAGTCGGAATTCATCATTATGCGAGCCGTATCACTTACTCGGGACGATGGGCAGACGTGCGAACTTCCACTCCCATATGCAGAATATGGCAATGACGACGACTCCTGCGAACAATGACCCGAGGACCATGGGAGAATTCCAAGGGAAGGTGACGCCACCCTGGGGTGCCTCGTTCAATAACAATCGCATCAGACGTTTTATTTACATACCCAAATAAGTGGCAAAAGAATGAGAACAGATCCAAAGAGAGTCAAGAATGCTCCGAAGTAATCAACAGCCAGGATTTTCCTACAAGACATGAGATGGTCGACAAATGAGAGCGTTCTTGAACTTACTCCTTCACGTTGCCTTGCACTGACTTGAGCGGAAGTACGAAGATCACAAGACAGATGGCAAACAACGAAACAGGAAGGTTGATCCAGAAACACCACTGCGGTATTGTGAGCACAAGCAAGTTTCGGAGCCGAAGTCAAGAGAAATTACCCTCCAAGTCACTTTTTGGGCCAAAACGCCACCAAGTGGAGGCCCTATAGCATAACCGAGAGCGACGGCGCCAGAAATGATGCCCTGATATTTACCCCTGGACGAGATTCGTAAATTAGTTTCCGACGAAACAGGAAAGTACATACCGATCTCGAAGGCTGACGATATCGGAAACGACAATCTGAGCCATGCTCTGAAGACTACCACCGCCCGCACCAGCAAAGCCGCGAAAGATGATCAACTGGATAATGGACGTGGAGAAACCCGAAGCAAAGCTACCAAGAATGTACACCGCCATAGCGACGCAAAGCGCCATCTTGCGACCAAAGATGTCGCTGAACCGACCGTACAGGGGTTGGAAGCTTGTCGAAGTGAGCATGTATGCCGACGGTACCCATGATGCAACGGAGCCGGCATGGAACGAGGCCGATATAATGGGCATCGATGTCGCGACGACGACAGAATCCAGCGCAGAGACCAGAACGCACACAGCAAGACCCAATAAGATGGGAAGAATTTTTCTGAACGGAAGAAGGTTGGTCTGATCTGTTAGCTGTATTGAAGCATCGACCGGTTTCTTTGGAGTATCGGCCGTTTGTGTCGTCACTGTAGAAATGGGATGCGACGGGTCCAATTTACTAAGGATATCTGATCCTGCACAGCGTGTGTCACTTGGCGAGGAGAGCGAGAACAAGGACTCCGTTTTGTCCTCTTTGGGAATAGGTGAGCTAACGTTGGAAGGATTCAGATGCGCCACGCCAGAAACGGCGGCGGGGCCAGTCTCCCAGACAGAGGCATCTGGGGCGGAGATCGTATCATGCTGAGTGGACCCGGTCATGGAAAGTGCTAAGCTGAGGCAAACGAATACAAGGTGAGGAAGTTGTTAGGAACAACAGAAGCCAAGGGTGAGCAGCTGGAGAAACACCGGGGCGGGGATACGAGCTCATAACACTCACCATCGGTCTTTATGTATCATGAAACTAGGTGCGCACTTTGGGGCGATTCCATCAATTTTCTTGGTGCTCGACTGCGGAGTAGTTCTGGTGCTCGTGTGATTAGACATGACCAAGTATATGCTAGTACATACAAGAGCGTGCCTTGCCGACTTTGTCGATTAGAATGCGAGATTTAGTCGAATTCTCGACCCTAAATGCACAGGAACAGTCGCTTCTCCCAGCCCGTAGTTCTTGGCGTGCCCCGATCCGCGAATAGCGGTTGCTCATCCAGTTAACTTCCGGGGTTGCTTCCTCGCGTGCGACATCAATGTGGCGCTCCATACGAATTGTGGTCTGCGTACTTCGGCCGTTCACGCGGTCACTGAGTGCTGAGGGACCACCCGGGTTAGACCCCCGGGTGGCATCGCAGGAAGTCAGTCTAGACCGACGAAGTGGTCAGGCGCGCCGACTCGCTGGTGGGAGCATACCATACCCGTACCGACCCGGAACTCCCCGCATCACCAGCTCCGTTCACCCGTTTCTATGCCACCAACTTGAACCGCGCGGTGGGTCAACGCGCAATGTTGCGCCTCCCCACTGCGTGTTACAGTTGTGTGGCAGGCTTGCGGTAGCCCCCGAGGCGAGCTTCCGCAGGCTCTAAAACACTGCCTACGCCATCCAGTTAACTTCCGGGGCGGTTGCTTCCTCGCGTGCGACTTCACGGTGGCGTTCTACACGAATTGTGGACTGATTACCTCGGAAAGCGGTATTATTGTAATTATTAGCATCAACGTAAGCACTTGGTGACGCCGATGACACAATGTACATACATACGATTTGAACTTCAGCGCTTCAGCACCCATTGTCGGCGGCAGGATCTAGTCACGTTGTCCGCGGACAGTCTTGGTATGCATACGGGCTCAGTGAAAGCCAAGGAGGAATCAAAGTCTAGAGCGATCCAAGACCAACTGCTTTCCACTGAGGCATGCAATCGCGATGCTTCAAGTAAACACGGGAACGTGGTCCGAAGAAGTGTGGGGCCTACAGTGGAATTACATCCTTCCCGAAAAGCCGGGCATTCTGAAAGGGGTAAACACAACGTCGTGTGCAGCGACGTCGGGGTCGGACGGCAACCACGTATAGAAAGTCTGGGCGAGGCGAGCGCAGCGATATTGAGGATCATCTACACCCACATCAACGCTATCAGCCACGATCGACGAGCTAGGAAAACCGGTTTCCACTATCCGCCGCTCCAATTGAACCCGAGACGGGGCACGTCTGAGGTGTTGCATCGTTTTCTTTTTCTTTCTTTCTCGCGTGTTCCGCCGCCGCCGGCCGCATCACCAGATATGACCCCATTTTCTTGTTCAACGAATAGTCGCAAGTGAATCAGACTGTTTCCCAATCATATGTGTCCAGTTGACTTATACCGTTATACTAGTTTGACGAGTATACGTGGTCGGTGATTGGAGGATCTGAATCTGGAGCCACTGTAATAAATGATACAACCTCGCTTACCCAATTTTCAATTCTTAGGTGAGTGTACTAATCAGGAGAGCGAGTTTATAACGTTATCGCTTGTCGATTCTTTGTGAACTTTTTGAGTGTGCCCACGCCCAATCACAGCTCCGGAAATCGGCCAAGCGAGCCTTAAGGTATTCCCGTAAGACCCCTTCGGTTACGCGCTCATCGAGCACTCGATGAGCGCTTAGAAAAGTCCGATTAGCACTACCTCCACCGGCGGAGGCCGGCAAGCGCTACTATTCAGTTCGCAAGAGTCCGTGTCTGACGACTTGTGGTTGCCCTTTGCAGCTTGGCGAGATCACAGTGGGTTGGTAACCAGTGCGACAAAGAACTTACCTCCTTGTCTTCTACTAGTAGCAGCCACCCCAACAGTTGGCACCCTTTCTTGAACGACTGTCTTTTTTTGTTTTGTTACAAGTGTAAACTAGGTTTGAAAGAGACGGCGTTACGCCAATCTTCCGGTAGTTTATCGATTATTCGCTTACTGTCTGATGACGCAACCGGAATCAATCTGACAGACTCAAAGAAAAAAAGTATATATGTATATATGTATTCGAAGGACAGGCCGAGCCTGAGATTTAAAGGTGATGCGAATAGGGTAAAGTCTTATTCTAGAGTGCGTTCTTTCCAGCAGCTTGGGGCCAGCCTTGCATTGCAGTGAAAAGTTTGAAACCGTTCGTCGACAGAAACGTTCTGCTATGGACTACATACTGTTGAAAAGTCGTATGCCGCCGAGAGCGCAACTGGCGGGTAAGGCGTGACGATGCAGCGGCAGATGTTATTCGCGATAGCGAACAAAGAGGTACGGTACAGCGCGCGGCGCGAGATATACTGTACTGCGTATTATGTAAGCGGCAGCGGCAGCGTCGGCGTAGCGAATGATTCTATTCTACAACACATACTGCTAGCTGGACCATAATTGGATGATCATCTGAATCGAATACCGCTGGAAACTTGCAGTTCTGAGGCACTGGCGCAGCGATGACCCGGCACGAATTCGTCTCGGACCGACTTCATCATAGTACGTTCTACTATGGATTAATCTTGTCTTCTTCCGTGATATGATTCTGATCGAATATCCCAAACAAAAGAATAAGAGCTACAGTACCGTGACAGCCAGGCCGGAGAATTTGCCACGAGTCGCCTCTATGCCATACTACGACTGGTACCAAGAGCAGCAAGGAAACCAAACCCCTGTTTCCGATCGACACCCTGGTGATAGTACCGTGATACGATCTCGATACAGTAGTGTTGTTATCTACAGTATTATGTATGAAGTTGCCCGTCAACTGATAAAGCTTATCGCCCCAGCTGCTGGCAGGAAAGTTCTCAAACGAAACACCATTTACACCAACTTCCAAAAGCGCCGACGTTGGCCCTGGAGAGTGATGGATCTGGATCGAGCTCTGGAATGCAGCACTCTGCCCCGAATCGAGTTTCACTGGCAGTGCACGCGTGTAATATTCCGATGGGCCCGTACGGTGTCATTATTCAACTTGTTGACTTTTTCGACCAACCAATACATAAAATTGTGGGAGTCATTCTCAGGTGGTATCCCCAGGCAGACTCCGATCCCGGCTGGGACCCGAAACCCGAGTCTTTGCTTGCCAGGCCCACAACAACCCGCAATTTATTTTATCTGAAACAATCACTGAGATAATCAGATTGCCCTGCTCAGCACATTCATCGGGAGATCAAGTAGCCGCCCTCTGCAAGTTCAGCGACGCCTCAACAACTCCTTTCAACCCTTCGCTCTCGCCTTGGATTTGTTCGTTGCAAAGGCCAATCAGCGATCCCCAATAAACAAGCACTATTCTCGCTCAAACAATAGTACTTGCGAATTATTATTTATGTAGATGAGCTTCCTCTCCTCCGCATGCAAAATAAGGGTATAATGTATAACAATTGATCAATTGATGAAACAAACAAACGAGAGAGATGCGGTGATATCGATCGTGTGAGGAAAGAACGAAGAAAAAAGTCAGCCGTAAAGTTGATGTACGCGTATTGCACCATTAGATAATAAACAAAAATGAATGGGAACCCAGTGATGTTGTGTGATCAGTGTCTCCAAAGATATTATCTACTAAGATGCGTGCGAAGAAAAAAAAAAGATCAAGCGAGCCTAGCCTCTCATGACGCAGAAACGTTCTTCGTTGTCATTCCTTCTTCGATGGCGCGACACTGTGAGAGAAGCTGTAGTATGACAGGACGCCCGCATGCGTTGCGAATGAATGATGTCTGTGAGATATCGGTCAGTATCCTACAGCCAGACTAGACAACAGGAAACTGACATTTAATAACTCCCCGGGATCAAGTCTCTCCGCCGACTCCTTCCCACATAACCTCAGGAACTCGTGGAAAGCACGTGAATAATGCTCTGGGTGGCTAAGTGCAGGCCATTGCGAGCCAACATGTGGTGTGCTTTGGATCGTGAACTGTGTCTCAGTCAATGGCGAAGAGGGTACGGAGAATGGAGGAACGGTCTCTGCGAGTTCCCAGACGGTCGCACCCAGCGACCAAACGTCGACCTTCAGTGCATTGTATGATCCACTGCAAGAAAACAGATCAGGATCGACGATCAGCCCAACTAATGTCACTTACGCTCTCATCTCTGGCGCCTGTTTCCAATCACATGTCAGATATCATCACGTCGATATTCTCTTCGCGATCACACTCACCCGCCAGTAAAGGACACCCACTGCCCCATTCACCATGGGTGCATTTCGGTCGACGCGAATGGCGTTTGAAAAGTCCGCTACGCGAACGTGCATGAGCATTAACACGAAAAACATTCCGAGATACCCACCCAATTTCACCACACCAGTTGCATTCACCAACAAGTTGTCACTTCGGACGTCCCGGTGGGCGATATGATGCTTTTGAAGGTAATCCAAACCTTGTAGGATCTACTCGACGAGTCATTAAACAAGAACAGTATTTTGAAAGAAATGCTCACGTCGCTGGCAAATCGCCCAACCAGTCTTTCTTGCAAAACGAGACCCTCGGCCACCAAACCGATTACATCCGCGAGTGATCGTTCCATGAGTTCCATACGTATCCAAAGAGAGGTATCCAGAGCGCTCGCGGAGTCGGCGTCCTCCGCGTGATCTGAATTTGATCCGACGTAAACACCATCAAACAGGAGTAAATGCTCATGGTTCAAATTCCTGAGCAAAGAAAGTTCGTGCAACACGGATACCAGCTTATTGGCCACCGGCGAGTTGTCTGACAATGAGGGGTTGGACGAAGGGGGTGGTAGTGGGATTCGCTTGATGGCCACGAGCAACGTGCCCATGGGAATGGGCTTCTCAGTACTTCCGCGCAGTCCGTTTGCAAAAGAAGGAACAACACGTGCGGCAAACACGGAACCACTTTCGCCCTCTGCGATCTCGACCAGATTCGTGAAGGAGGATGTTGGGCTGCGTGGTGTGATGTAGGGTTGTAGCTGCATTAGAAGGGGGTGCGAAATAGGTGGCATTGACCTGTGTAATCCCAACAGCAGTGCCTCGGAAGGGTGCAAACATGCGCTACCTTCATCTCCATCACTCTCGACATGGACACCACCAAAGGTATCCGTTGCCGAGGTCAGCAATATCGCCTCTGAGGCCAAACTGCTTTTTTGCCTTGGCACGGCGGACGGAGAAACTCCATTTACGCTTGGAGTCGTCAGTGGTGTACTCTCGCTCGTTGTCGAGCTGGATGTCGTGTCAGAGCTTCCGTGAGAGGAGTGGGAACCCGCAGATGAACTCGATGAACTCTGTAATTGAGTTACACGTCCGAGAGAGGTTGTCCTAAACCTCGATAGACGGTGGGGTGTTGAATCTGTCCCCAGCTCCACTGGTGGCGGTGGCGGTGCGGGCCACTTTGACTGCGATCCATCGCGCAAGAGCGACACCGAGGAGGTTTCAGAAACAATGGAATCGTCGGTCACTTCTCCGTGTTCTTGCGTGCGTGGCGACTCCTCGCCTCCATCGAGCGCCAAGCACTGAGATGCGGTGTTCGCCGCAGCAACAGCGCTTTCCCGCCTAGAAGTTAACGAGACGGCATCGGAATCGACGACACTTGCAACCGCGGTCCGAACCATTTCCGCCTTTGCTGTTGCTATTGTTGCAGCCGTCACCGTGATTGTCGACATACTTGAATCTCGATCGCTTAGATTAACACGGGAGGGAAGAGGGGGCTGAGATGAGGTAGGCCGAGAGTGGAATAGCGATGATGCAATGGAGTCGTGCTTCAGAGCTCTTGGAATTGGGGGTAACGGCGACCGGGGTGGAGAGGAAGACTGGATAGTGAACTGTGATAACGGTCGTTTTAGGGGTGGCAATGGTAATGCAGGCGGTGGATGGGGGGGCTTCGGCGGCGCTGGGCGAAGTTTTGTTCGGATCTGGGCCGGAGGAATAGGGATCGGTAATGGTTGTGGTTTTGCGCCGAAAAGGGAATTGACGGGAGATCTGCCAGAAATGCCTGTAATGATGTTGGTCCTTGGGGGTGCGAAGGTGCTTATGGGACGGAACGTGGGGGTAGATTTGGCCTTTGGTGGAGGACGAGGCGGAGGACTGTCAGTATTAGCTCCACGCGGAGGTTCTGATGGAGAGGAAGAACCCGATACAGGAGGACGGAGGTCTCTACGGGATGATGGGCCACGGGACACATCGAGAAGGAGCGGAGACGAGGGAGCGGCTGGCGTCCTGACCACATGTTTCGCCTCATGAGCTCGTTTCCCTTTACGAGGAGTACACTCCGTTTCAACCACCTCTTCGTCGCCTTCGTCGATAGCGCCTCTTCCAAGCGTGAGATTTGCCCCAAATGAGATCTCCGGTAGAGTAGGTACTGCTGGTTCCGAGTCGGCTGGTATCGAAAGAGGCGGTCGAGTCGTTGTCTTCCTATCCTTTGACTTGATCAACACACTCGATCTCTTGCCAATAACGTTGAACAAGGACTCGGACCAATCCTCCAGGTTGCCTTCTTGGTGAAAAGATAACCGAGGGGGCATTGTTGCCAACTTTGCCGTCCTCTTGTCGATCACTAGTGGTGGTGTGGGAGACGATATCCTCTCTTGCTCTATTTCTGCATCATCTCTGTGGACGGAGGCATCACTGTAATATGAAAGATCGAGAACGTCGTCGGGTGTTTTCGGGATATCATTAGACAAGCTGGCGGATGAACTAGATGGCTCGCCCAGTATGTCATCCGTGGGAATGGGGGGGATCGGTCTGGAAGGTGGGAGGGGACCGGTGGGGAGCTGTTTCTCGTTCTTGGGGGTCGGTTCTTCCTTGTTGGGCGAAACATAGGCAGGGGGCGGTTCGGTGTATCCGTTTCCGTTGAGGGATTCTAAAGAAGGGTTCATGACACGGTATACTCTCCTGGAAGGGGTCTGTGGAGGAGCGGACATTGGCCCTGGCGATGAATCTGCAATGAGAGGGGATTGAAGAGATAAAAGAGAGGAAGAGTGATTAGAGAGGGTGTATCCACGGGGGGGAATAGGTATGGGAAGAGAGGTGGAGTGGGCAAGGGGAGATGGAGCACGAGAGGCGGCGGGAGGGAAGGGGACATGGCCAGAGTCGGAACGGGCGCGTTGTACTTGGATGTGAGGTGTTCGTGAACCCTGAAGGATACGTAAATATGAGAATTGATGGAAGTGAGTGGAAACGCCACCTGTGACATCCTGGAATGTTGGAAAGATGCATCCAAGGGATAGGGCTCGATGACAGTCTCGTCGCCCATTGCTTGGTCCCCATCGTCGCGCGGGCCATCACCGTCTACAAATACATATTGTTCGGATTCCTCGCCAGTTTTGGGATCCTCGCCTGCAAGTGAGCTCTTGAAGCCACTTACAAACGACCTCATCGAAAAGGACGGCGCTCGCGGGGACGGTGCGGGGCTGGAGCCGACGAGGGTGCTTGGTCCGCCCCCAGTGCTGGTCGCGAGGGAGGTGGTGGAGGGTGACTGAATTGCGAGCGTCTTGCCCAGACTGGTGGAGCGCGGGGCGGGTTGGAGCAGGACGGTGGAGGCTGGGGAGAGTGGGGGACGCAAGTCGGGCGACTTTGCGAGGACGGTTGCTACCGCAGCCTGGCGGCGGGCGTGTATTGCGGCGATTTCGTGGTCGTCGAAGCCGACCTGTGAGAGGGCGGAAGACCAGGAAGGAGGGAGACCGATGTATCTGGATATAAACTGGATGTATGCGTGGAAAGGGAGGAAAGGGACTCACCCCTCGTCGACATGGATGTTGTGCTACGCGAGGTGAGCGGAGCCTTCTGAGGTGGGCGCGAGGAGCTCACCTGGAAATTCCAGGGCAAGGATATGCCGTCGTCGCCGTCCGCCTTTTCCTCGCGTTCGCTGGGGCTGTTGCTCTTTGCGGAGGTTGTGTCTGAAAGGTCCTTGCGCGATCTGTTGCGCCTTGCGAGACTGGCGAGCTTGAAGACGCCCTTTTTTGTGAGGGTGTATGCGCTCGTGCTTGCGTCGGGGAGGCGATAGAGACTGGGAGTTGGGCAGGAACCGCTCGAGTCAGTGCGAGCGGAGGGAACGGGAGAGGGACTGGGCATGGGTCTGTACGTGGCATACAAGAAATCCTTTGGCGGCGGCGGCGGCGGTGGTGGTGGTGGAGGTGGTGGCATTGAATTCATTCACACAATCCGCTACACTCATACTACATACAATGTCATCCCTCGCTAACGCCCCTCCCTGCATCTCAAACAACCTCGGAATTCGGCCCCGGTTACAATAATGTATACTGGGACGAGAAGGAAACTCACTTGAGATCGACCATTCATGCACTTGTACCGGCCAACGCCTGTGGAGAATCGTCATCCGAAGCCTTGTCTGCTAGCATTCTGACCAAGCATCCGTAAACAGATACTCCAGTAGACCTACAACTGATGTTGAATTGGAATAAACTCAAGGTTTGTGTTGACAACACGCTTCTTATTCGGCTATGTCTTCTGTCTGGTTCACTGATCTGCGACACCTATTTTCAGGAAAATGCGGCCTTGCAGTGAACACGTTGCCTTGCTTTTCTCATGGGTATTCACGTAGCGCGCAAGGCGGTACAAAAGAAATATATACATGTCTCAGGCCTATGACCGCGCATCGGCAACATTTCTGCGACAAAGTGTGAGCAGGTAACTTTATGGCGCGGGCTCGAACGGAATCTGGTTGACGGGGGCAACAGCATAACTTCCATGGAGACGTTGTGACTGTTGTACGTCACCAGATTTCGATGCTGTTGAGCCTCGCCACAATCCAAGTATATAAGATAGCTTCTGAAACTGCTCATCCATCACCATTTTCCATCCTCATGCCACCCACTCCTGCGAAAACCAAAGCACGCGGTAATAAGCCAAACTCGACCTCATCCTCGAGTTCTGCGGCCTCTGATGCCTTCACCGAGTCCCTAGGCGATGGGCTCGCGGTAGGACTTTCAGACCCTGGAACCGCGGGTATGAGGAAAGCAATGCTACAGCTGATCAATCGGCTGCACGACACAGGGTACGCAGTCCTCTGATCTTCAAGCCATTTCACGACGTTTACGACATATTTCTGGCAGCGTACAAACTGATATTGACCTGCCTATGATTGCCGTCATTGGAAATCAAAGTGCGGGAAAGTCGTCTCTCATCGAGGCCATCTCTGGTATCACGTTGCCAAGATCATCAGGAACATGCACCAGGTAATGGGGTTTTACCTATTCAACACTTTGCCAACTCATCTTCCGGCGAGGTGCCCTACGGAATGCAAACTCTCGCGCTCCGACTCACCATGGAGATGCTTGGTCAAACTCCACTTTTCCACTGATGCGCGAGGCATCCCGATCCCCGTAAAGGTTGTCCCTTTCGGTGGCGTTATCACCTCCAAATCACATGTAGAGGATCGAATTCGATGCGCACAACGCGCTATCCTTAATCCATCCAAGGATCCCAACAGGTATCTTGTTAAGGACGACTTGCCAGATGAGAACGAGGTGTCGTTCTCGAGAAACTATGTCTCATTGGAGATCAGTGGATCTGAGCTCAGTGATCTTTCTTTTGTCGATCTTCCAGGGCTTATTGCTAGCGTCGGGTGGGGAAGTGATGACCGAGACATTGAGCTCGTCAAGTCGCTGGTAACCTCTTACATTGAGAAGCCGAGCTGTGTTATTCTCCTTACCGTCGCTTGCGAAAGTGAGTTTTTTTAACGTCGTTTTGTGCTTCAGATATCTCAACATTGCCATCTTGCCAGCCGATTTTGAAAATCAAGGAGCCCACACCCTGGCGAAAAGGTTCGACGCTGTTGGGAAGAGAACTGTCGGTGAGTCTCCAACGCTCATGCGCTGTCGAAGAACCAATGCATCTTCTCGACAGGGGTCCTCACGAAACCAGATCGCATTCCCGCTGGCGAAGAGTCTAGTTGGCTCAAGATCCTTCGCAACGAGACCGAGCCATTGGTCAACAACTGGTACTGTGTCAAGCAACCTTCTTTACAAGATGTCTACAAAGGAATCACGTGGGCGGAAGCACGGCAACAGGAAGACAATTGGTTCACCTCGGAGCAGCCATGGTGCTCTCTCGAATTGCGGTACCAAAAGTTCCTGAGAACGTCTCATTTGACGGATAGATTGAGCCACATCTTGTCGGAGCTCATTGCAAAGAGGTCAGTTGGTTGTTGCTAGATGTCGACTTCGTGTATTTGCTGAAAACCTGTACGCTTTAGGCTCCCAAAGATCCAAGAAGAGTTAATGGCTGCAGTCCGCGAGACAGATGATAAGTTGCGCGATCTCCCAAAGGCCCCGTCTTCGGATCCTGTCGGCGAGGTTCTCCACCTCCTTGGAGAATTCACCCGAGATATAGGACACCGCGTCAAAGGCACTCCAGAGGTAGGGGGGTTACTGCAAAGTATTCATCCCCACCACGAAACGTTCAGGATCGCCATACGACGAACCGCTCCAAACTTTGTCCCGTGGGAAAAGGGAACGAAGAAGAAGGCCTCAAAGGCAATACCTTTTCTAATCGCCGAGGAAGGAGATGCGGAATCTTGCGCAGAGGATGAATCCTGCACCGAAAATGACGAGATCTATGTCGATGAGGTCTTGAGAAAGGCTCAAGGGTGAGGCCGCTCTGGTTTTCTTTTTCTTGATTTCTCATCCTGACGGGATTTTGAACCAGTTCGCGGACGCGAGAACTACCAGGCGACTACCCGCCCGGAACCACATTCGATTACATCAGAGATTTCATGGAAAAGTGGAACACGCCAGCAATGGTTCTCTTTGACCGCGTATACGATATCTTAAGAGATGATCTCACGAAGCTTGTCGAGAAGAGCTTTGCAAATATGGGCAATGGTAACGCGAAACGAGCGATCCAGTGAGTCGCGAGCTATTTTGCTAGTATCTGGGAATGACACGTCACATAACTTAGGATGATTCTGTACGACCATCTCGATGAGGCAGCCAATAGAACCAAGGAACGGATTCAGTGGCTCCTCGACCTCGAGCAGAACCCAACCACCCTCAACACGCATTATTTTTTCGATTACAAAGAGAAGTTCCTTGCTCACTACAAAGCTGTCAGGGGTCCGCCCGACGTGGCCTCCCAACTCCTCCAACGGTTGAATCAGCATCTCACGAACCCGTCACTCGTTGGGTATGACAACCCGGTGAACAAGGTTCTTAGCGGTCTGAACGAAATGGGCCTACAGGCCCAAGTGTCGGACATCCCCAAGTTGCTCCCACCTGATAAGATGCAGACTGCTCTCGACATCATGGCGAGCGTGCGCGCCTACTTCCAGGGTATGTCTATTCCGCACATCTGTGAACTCGGTTGTGGACGGGTTATACTCACGCTGGTCGCTAGTCGCCTACAAACGTTTTGCGGACATAGTTCCGATGGCGATTGACCACGATCTCGTGCTTGGGATCAGAAAGGGGATCGACAAGGCGTTGCATGAAGGACTGCATGTGACTGGACCGGACGGGTACGCTCGCTGCAAGCTTATGTTGGAGGAGCCCATCGGTGTCATGTCGGCGCGTCAAGAGATTGAGGAGAAGAAAAAAAGGCTGCAATCTGCGCGCGAAGAGTTGCGGCGGCTCATGTGACCCACCCGATCCGATGTTTTTGATTGAATTCTCTCGAATGATTGAACGGTGTTGTTACATATATGTACTGTACTTGAATCGTGTAGCCAATACATAACCCGTTGAGTCAACAAAAAAATTGTAAGGCGGGGCTAGGGGCGGCAACAACGAGAGTATAAGTCGAGGGTAAGTGTACAGCCACCGGATTGGCCGAGAGTTGTCTCAGGCTATACTGCAGCATGGGCTAGTCATAGTGTACATAGCATTTTCATCCTCGAGCTCTGCGAGAATACTCTCAATACTTCTTGGTTGCCCGTGCAACTGCTCGATTTGCGATCGAGCCGGCGGACGAGGACTTTGATCGTCTTTTCTGCTTCCAGTGCCGCCTTCACGGTAGACCGCACTTCGAGAGAGAGAGAGACACGACGACGATGGTTATACTTTAATGAGCCCGAACCTGCCCAAAGATATACGACGCATACACTCACGTTGCACGCTTGAGCTTCCGAGCGTGACGAGCGCATGAATGGCGCCATCACGCTTGGCCAGATTCTCGTGTTGCGCTTGCTTTGCAAACTTGTGGACGAAACGCTCTTGAGCGAGATCCTCCCTAACGTCGTCTATAATGCGATCGGGTAGTACGAACGAACGAACAGAACAGACGGATACTATCGTAACCTTACCGTGTTCCATAAACCGATCCAGCGCATCGCACGCGACTTGGCCTCGTAAGAACACCGATGGAGCGCGTCGAACAAGACACACAGTGCCTTGTACTGAAGCATCTTTTCGCGGAGGTCATCTATAAGCACATCCATATGTCAACAAGTCTGCTCGTCGTTACAAAAGAAACAACAACGACGCACTGTCCGCAAGAAGGGAACAGAGGCCAAGGCCTGTGCGCTATGGAAAACAGGCGCAGACGTTTCTTCCTCGGATTTATCTACACGTGTGTTATCGCAGAGCTCGATGAGCCTTTTCAGATTAGCATCGCTCGTCAGTCCTGGTCTCAGATCCGTTCGCTTGCATAAAGACGGCAAACATATGCAAGCCCGACGACAATCTTTCTCGTCCTTGAGCAGCTCCGAGATACCTCGTGTGATTTCCTGAACGAGGTCGACGTCCTCCGAGGCCGTGGGCCATTCCCAACCCAGCTCGCAGAACGTGACTGCCGCACTGAGTCGTACTTTCCCGTCCTTATTCAGGAATCCAGCCAGAGTTGGTTGCGCATCCTGACAATCCCTGATTGCATCTTTACACTCGTCTGGACGTATCCGAAGTTGTGTCACATCAGCGCCGAAAAAAGAAAAACCCTCGGCACTCGAGACGACCCACCAAAGCCCGACATGAAAGCTAGACGATCCAGCGTCTCTTGGATCGATTTACTTTGTTTGAGATGCTCGAGCAGCGGCCGAATAGAACATTCGTCGAAAACCCATAAATCCGACAGGTTGCGGAGTCGCTGATGGCTCGCGGCATCGTTCCAGAACATGGGTTCAGGCCACATATTGGGGTTGGGGTAAAATCGAGCAAACGGCTTGTAGTTGTTCTTGAACAAGACCGACACGTGCACTTGTTGTCCTGGAACGATCCTCCGTGGCCCCCCAAAGTGTGGCCTGTTGATGGTCAAACTTTGTAACGATGTTAACCGAAAAACGAGTCCTTACCTGAACGTGCGCCTATCAGAGTCATAGTATAGTAAACGTTTGATAGGGAATAATTCAAGTGGCCAGCACATAGCGCCCATCGAATTGGTGATATGCTTGTTGAGGTCGTCGACCTTCCATATCACATCAGTAAGGGTCATGTCCATCCCAGCAGCAATAGCCTGACTGCGCATCCACAACATTGGAATGTCCCCGGACTGAAGCTTGTCATTGCGTCTGTTCCCACCGCCACTGGGTGGTGTGAACGATAGCGTCAGAAACTGGGCCAAGCAGAGAACACCTACACATCCCCGTGAGAGCCCGCAAACCAGACCTCTTTGATATGTCCATCATTGACGGTGCTCGATCGACCTCCATACACGTATTCGGGCAGAAACTTGACTCGTCGCTCGTCCAAAGCCAATGCATGGCGGAAATAGCACACATGGTTGCATTCGCTCGTCGTGCAGGGCATCGTCCCATTCCTGCCGAAGCCAACAGACGAGTCGGTGTCCCTAAATATTCGAGATCAGTGACGGACACCGCGGTTTAGGACCGCAGAAGACTCACCAAACCCCAACAAAATGGATATGAGCCTCAGTTCGACAAAAGGTCTCTTGAAACGTTTTCGCCAAATCAGAGTATTCAGATTGTTTCTTGGATGTTTCGTGGATGGGCTGGCTGAGAACCTGCCGCGTTGTAGCGAAATCGAATCTTCGTCCTCTGTCTTTATGTATAACTCGAAAGCACTGCAATCTATTAGAGGGTTAGAGGTCAGGGTGAAGAGAAAAGCCTCACAATGGTATTTGTTCGTTGTTTCCTGGGATAAGTAACCCGACCTGGAATAGTTTAGTCAAGCAGCAAAAACAATGATATAAAAACTCACTCGATAAATCATGCCTGCTAACGCGCGGACTTGATAAGTGCCACGCGAGAAGCCTTGGTTCCGGATCAGATAGATATCCGTAGAGTATCGAAATCACTTACCAAAGAGTATCCCCATCTCGGTAGTTGTCGGACAGCCAGCGGTAGGAAGCTATGATGATCTTGTGGATGTTCCTGGTCTTCGATGAGGTCATGCTACGTGATAGCGCTGGACGAAGACGTACCGGCCAAAGGCCATGTCGAGGGTATTGGACAGACTGCTACGGAGAGAAGGACCGGAAACCTGTGCGACCGTGCCAAGCCCATTGCTGTAGTACGTCAGTTGTTTGTCATTCTTCGTGATGTGACTGTAGAGTTCGAAGCACCATCGATGCACACGACGAGGTTCCTCGAGCCTTCAGAACGGTGCTTTGAACACTGAAAAGATCGAGGGGATCGAGTCGAGCACTGGGCCATGAGAGAAAAGAGGGGAGGTTCGAAGGTGACTGACTGCCGCTGAACGACTCAGAGCATGCGCCAACTTAGGCGCCGTGCAGGAACGATCCAAGAGGAGCAAATTTGGCCGTCCCTGGTAGCAATCTGCGCCAACACGGAGGAGGTGAGGACCGCACGAGTTTTTCTTTTTCTTCTTCTTCTTCTTCTTCTTCTTCTTCTTCTTCTTCTGATTTGAATGAAAGCCACTGGCAGGGTCTGGCAACTTGCCTTGAATGCAGTAAGTAATACTAAATATAATGGCAATGACCAAGGGGCAAATGACCCATTTCGCGACAATTTCGGGCTCGTGTGGCCTCGGAGACCCCACGCTGTTTCATAGACCGGGATTCAAATAAATTCTCATGCGCGCCGACCAATCCCTGTCAACGGCACCACTCTCGCCAAGATCGGCGTTCTTCGCCACGGGCGAGCACCCCGAGATCGATGCTGTCACTCGTAAGCGAGACGAAAAGAACAGGGATGTGATCACCATCACCAAGGAAGGTCTTTCGCGTTCGGACGCATTCAACCTGGCATTGCACAGTAGAATGAGCACTAATCGACGGAAATGATGTCCGTGACGCATGAGCATCTGCCTGAGCCGCTGCAGAGCCTCGAAGACATGGGGTACGAGCTGGTTCCGACACGAAGTTGTCAGGATCAGCAGAGACCGCGAAGAGCATACAATTGAGCGGCACTACTAGACAACCTAAAAGGGCGGCACCTGGAATAGAGAAGCACAACGTTAGAACTACGTAGATAACCCTATGCTGACGAACCCAAGTCTTATAAAGTACTGACACTTTGCGCGACCATCTTCGGAATTTATGAAGATGAATTGATGATGAACTCTCGCAGGTTTTAATTGTGTAGGCTCCAGAGTTAGCTGCAGTCACTTTCGAGGGCCCCTGCATTGAAAACTTGAAAGGGCGACTGGACGTCGTAGAGACCTGGTGGCGCAGCGCAACATGAAGGCTCCACCTTGGGGAGTCACAAAACGACCTCCAATCGATGGGCCCAAATATTGCCAGTGTCTTATCACACTCAAACGCAGATCTCGTTGAGAGATTGGATCTGAAGGATGCCAAAACTGACTTCCAGGGAGGGCAGCAGAGTTCATTAAGCAACCGAAGTCAGTAAGATCATTCAGGACTAGTTCAATTATTCCACACACCATCTGGAAGACTGAAACCCTCTGTGCGAATGCAGAGCGACATGGTGCCAATGCAGTTGCATCTGCAACCCTCATTTTTGATGTCAGCACAGACACTCAAGAATAATCATGATCATCGCCAGGTACAGGAGTTGAATATATTTCATAGCTTATACCTTCTCCGGTTGTCAACAATGCACGTCCCGAATTTCCAACCCAGTCTATGCCGTGATTGAATACCGCCGAGATATATCTCACTGTGCTAGACAACAACCCTATCATCCACTTGTAGCATATGGATTTTAGAGGCTTGTACCTTCTTCTGAATGTTTCGCATCATTTCTGCGTCAAGAAATGATAAAATCAGCACACCAACGAACTGTCGTATCACTGCCTGCTTCTCGCCGCATGCTGTGTCATGAAACTACGAGAACACGATGTGTGCACCCTCGACATAAGAGTAAAATCTTAGTCCTGATCGTGTGCGCGAAGGAGATTTGTGTTGCACATACTTGGCAATTCAGCATAACCAGGCACGGCAAGGATGAGCCTCGACTTGTAGCTTGGCAACGGGGCTCGGGTTGTAAATTAAGTATCATATTCTAGAAGGAAACGCACGATCGCATGTCATAGACGGAGTAAAGCTTGGAGTTGGAGGAATTTTAGGGTGTGGCCCGTGCGTCCGAGTTCTATAAAATACATGCCATGAGCTGGTTCAAAGCAGAGTTAGTACCAATGATACTGAACGGTTAGCGTTTAGTATCCCAGGTGGTATATATGCTAGTTATAGGTGACTAGGTAAGCGGATAGCTTACAAGTTGGTCTATAAGCATCGAACAACACAAATTACTCATGCCTGTCGAGCAGAAAAAGGCCAACACTGGGCCAGAACTGCGGATCAACTTACATACTTGACCGAACTCGTTTGGGCCCTGATCGTGTCGGCATCTTCCGAGACACCACACGTCCCTTAGATCCCAAGGTACAGAAGCGCACTGATCGGACAACAACAGCCTGGAGACACAACGATACCAGAGAATGTATAAAACACGACCAGATGAAGACGTTGAATAAGGGGGAAAGGCATCGGCCAGCCTAAGCACTATGACGGTCCGCAATGGAGCCGGCGCACTTTCCATTGCCACAGTAACTCTTATTTACACCGTAGCATCCTCGAATCGAAGGCGCTTCATCATTTCCTTCTGTGGGGATTCAGTGATTTAAATATTAATGTCGTCCGAACAGGTCAGCAACAGCTCGATCGACTCCGAATTGATTAAGGTTACTAACTTCCTCAGTTCAGATTAGAGAAGGAACAGCTACGATTTGCATAATTCTGAGTAGTTTAGACTCAAAAATAGCTTGTTCCTTGTCTCCACGATCAACGGGGGCTGCAGAGTCGCCTTGGGTACTGCGCCATATTGGGCGAACAAAGCAGCTCCCATGGTCGCAATGATCATGGTCACATCGCTCCGCCAAACAAATCCCTGCCGCCCCTGCAGGAAACCCCCACAAATGTGCCATGACCGCCAAAACCGTACTCCACCACCATCAACCAAAATACTACCCCTACGTCCGAACGCCAAGAGACAACCTCACCCTCTCCCACCGCCGCCATGAAAAAAAAAAACCACCGAGTGAACGTCGACGCGGCGACGAAGTCCTCTTTGACCCAACCATAACGGCCCGGTCTTCTCTCGACGAATGCTTCCGCGTCCTCACGGACTCGACTGGGAACCTACCCGAACCGGCCACCAGACTCTAGAACCCACGCAACGAACGGGGCGAGGCAATCGACACTGTCGATGTCTACACCGATGGAGCCTGTCTCCGTAATGCATTACGGACAACCGGACGCCGCCTGCTAGCGGTATCTGGTTCAGCGACACTATCGCCGACGCCGACGCGTAGCACCCACCAGCTTCAGATGGACGAAAGGCCACGCCGGAGACCCCGGCAATGAGCATGCGGACGCCCCGGCATCGAACGGCGTCCGGAAGACACAACCTGACCCCATCTGTACCCGCCAATTTCCCCGCCTTTGGCCTCCGACTGGCCACCTCCTCCCAACATCTGACCTACTAGGCGCTCCTCGCCCGGCGCACCACGCATCATTACACTCGTCCTACCCAAATTCATCTCGATGTCGCCCGTCACGCGGTCCTCGACCTTTCGGGGAACTTACCCACCGACGCCACCCTCTGGCGCTCAACCCGCCACCCGGTCATCCGACGCCCCATCCAGTCCTTCCTTTACGGAGCCGTCGCCGGTGCCCTCAAAATTGGCAGCTTCTGGTCCAAAATACCGAACTGTGAACACCGCGCACGCTGCCACTCGCCGGGCTGTGACGGCCATCCTTGGAACGCATCCTCTTCCACTGCCCGCTGTGGAATCCCACCACCGCCCACTCCACTCGTCCTCGGTTGTGGCGCGATCACCCCTCCGATACCCCACGAGGGTATTAAACCCTCTGATGCCGGCATCAGTACTTTTACATGGTTCTAATTCCAACTATATGGCAACTAAATTCAACTTTTCTTTCTAATGTGACTTAGCAGTTGTTGAGTAGCAACGAAAGACAAAATAGTTGGTAAGATGCACTAGACA